>BDUI01016078.1:13059-25790 GCA_002335545.1 Apodemus speciosus
TATACATTGTTCTTTGTTCTTCTTGAGCTTCATTTGATATGTGAATTGTGTCTTGGGTATTCCAAGCTTCTGGGCTAATATCCACTTATCAGTGAGTGCATACCATGTGTGTTCTTTTGTGATCGAGTGCATAAGCTATTGGTGTTCTGTTCAGAAACTTTTCCCCTGTGCTCATGTGCTCGAGTGTCTTCCCTGCTTTCTCTTCTGTTTGTTTCAGTGTGTCTGGTTTTTATGTGGAGGTCCTTGATCCACTTGGACTTGAGTGGGAATACAAGRGAATAAGAATGGATCGATTTGCACTTTTGTACATGCTAACCGCCAGTTGAACCAGCACCATTTATTGAAAATGCTGTCTTTTTTTCTACCAGATAGTTTTAGCTCCTTTGTCACAGATCAAGTGACCATAGGTGTGTGGGTTCATTTCTGGGTCTTCAATTCTATTCCATTGATCTACTTGCCTGTCACTGTACCATGCAGTTTTTAATCACAATTGCTCTGTAGTACTGCTTGAGGTCAGGGATGGTTTTTTTGCCAGAAGTTCTTTTATTGTTGAGAATAGTTTTCACTATCCTGGGTTTTTTGTTATTCCAGATAAATTTGCAAATTGATCTTTCTAGCTCTATGAAGAATTGATTTGGAATTTTTATGGGAATTGCATTGAATCTGTAGATTGCTTTTGGCAAGATGGCCATTTTTTCCTATATTAATCCTTCTAATCCATGAGTATGGGAGATCCTTCCATCTTCTGAGATCTTTTTAGATTTCTTTCTTCATAGACTTGAAGTTCTTATCATATAGATCTTTCACTTGCTTGGTTAGAGTCACTCCAAGGTATGCATTTTCATAGTTCAAGTGCCAGCTGCATCTTTCATTTTATTTCTCTTTTAATTTCCCTTTTATATATTTAATCCCATTTATAAGTATGACAACATAATTTAAGATTTTTTCATCTTTCTTACAAAAAACCCCTATTTTCTCAGTATCTTTCTTTAAAAAATTGAACTTTGTGCCTTTAATTTAGTGTTGATGGTTATATTTTCATTTTGAACTATAATTTTCTTAATTTAAAATATCCTCCTGTCATGTAATGTTTTGTGATTCCATATTTAGTTTTCCTGAAATTATCATTATAGTTTCAAGAGTGCACTTGCTTTTATTATTATTTTATAATAATATAATCAGGGAACAAGTTTCTTTATTGACAATCTTTTTCTTTTTAATTTTGATCATTTTTTAATTGTAGCTTTTAGAGTTGGTTGAAATGAGACCTTTGGAAAAGCATCTCTTTTGCATTTCTTTTGAGAGACTTTAATTTTCTTTGACATTAATAAGGCTATTTGACATGTGGGCATCAACTTTTATAGCTATTTKGTTTTACTGCTTTCATGCTGTTTTATATTTTCCACTCTTCCTTTTTGATAAATAGAAATTGATGTTATATCAATATCATATATAATATTACATATCAATTTTGTTTCTATGTACCTTATCTGAATAGCCTTCATTCATTTTAATATTGTAYTTTTATGTTTTCTGTATATTTTTCTAATTTTGCTTTTGCTTTTGATTTAAACAAGAAAGCTTTTTTTCCCCAGCACTAGAATACTTAAGAAAATGGCAGTTGTCCACTGCCAGATATGGACATGAGCCTTTCAGCAGAGTGAGGAGCTGTCTTATTTTCCTCTCCTTGTTGAGAGATCTCAGGCTGAAGCCATGCAGCCAGCACACTGATGCACATTCTTGTACTTGCCATCCCACATGCTGATTCTCAGAAAAATTTAGAACGTATTTAATCTGACAGGTCTTGCATATAAAATTCTACTTCATGGTTTCTCAAAATGTTGAAAAACTGGCTCAGCAACACGCCCTTCAGACCTTTTTTGGTGACCAGCATTTCCCACATTGTCACAGTCTGAGTTGATTGCTGGTATCACCCAGGAATACTGTTTTTCTTAGCTTATTTTGCTCATTAAATTATTGACCTTACCCTTGAATACATTTGAATTCCTGATGTTTGGACTAGAGGTTAATTTTAACTGCAGATTTTATTCCCCTAATTGTCACGAGCAAAAGTTAAACAGTTTTCTTTTAACTCTTGAGTTGGACTGCAAGTCTCCAATAAACATCTTGATGTTTTATTTTTCATGCTCCATGTAGAAGAATAATGTAATCTAATAAACTAATTAATTTAACTGTATATGTTTGTTGGTGGATATTAGTGAATGAATGCACTCAATCTCTGTCAGGAAGAGTCACAATGATTTTCTCACTTACATAAGTTCTCTTATTGCTTCTTATAGCTGATCTCGTCCCTCTAGTCTTTAGTAATTAGTTACAACTGGCTATTTCTGTTCTTTTATTTTTCCTTTGATTCTAGAAGATTGTAAAAATACATAAATGTATTTTCCTATCTACATCCATTTATTGTAGTATTGCAGGGATTCATCTCATGGTTATAGATACTGGCAATCCATTCCTTTTCAAGGGTGAGTTGTATTCTATGACATAGGCTAGCACTCTTGGCTTAACTCTTCACCAGTGATAAGATAGGCAGTTTTGATATTTCCTTGACAGTGGTGGTGGTCTRCCACATTGCCTTATGCAGTCCAGGCAATCACTGCACCACAGAGTCATACCTTCAGTCTTCATCTGAATTGTTGAATAGTAAGAACTAAAGTGTTTTGGGCTTTCATATAGTAACATTCATTTAGACACATGCTTTCATATATCTAGGAATGAAATGCCAAGTCATTTCAAGCATATGTTTAACTTATAAGCAAACGGTTGGGCTATTTTCTTGGAGTGGTATAGCATTCTCCATGCTTAGCAGAAGTGTGTGTGTGTGTGTGTGTGTGTGTGTGTGTGTGTGTGTGTGTGTATTCGGGGAAGGGGTTGTAGTTGTTCTGTGGTTATGGAGCAGTTCATAGCTTTCAATTGCATTATCCCAAACTACTAATCAATCATTCTTTCACATGATTATTGGCACATCATATCTTCTTTGATGACATTTGCTTAGAGTTTCTGCTGATTTTTATCATGATTTTCCTAATTTTTGAGTTRCAGGCATTCTCTGTATACTTGTGTGGAGTTTTTAATGAATTTTAAGAGAATTTTAATGATTTTAAAATTTTAAGAGAAATTTTAGATTTTCGTGATGRTGAAAGCCATTATTCCTTCTGTTTTTGTTTATTATATTCTAAGAAAGCTATGACTATTCCTTAAAGATTTTTCTCATACGCTTATTTAGATATGTTGTAGTTTGGTTTTCATGGTTTTGACTGTGTTGTATTGTCTGTCAATGTTTGTGTGTGGTGTAAGTTGATGAGTGAACTATATCTTCTTCCTGTGGCTATCGAGTTGTTCTTAATCATTCCTAAAGAAAAATATCTTGGTTTTCTTTTCTTCATTTTGGAGGTTCTCTTTGGTTTTATTATCTCTCTCTCTCTCTCTCTCTCTCTCTCTCTCTCTCATCTTTTATTGGTTTTCCTTTTTAACTAAATGTTTGTCATTATTGTCAGATATCCATTGACCGATATGCATAAATTGATTTTGGGGATATTTATTTTGTCCTGGTGGACTGTAGGTCTTTGACCTATCTTGTTTCATTGTTATTGTTTTTGTTTTTTTTAATGAGATTTTTTTTATTTTCTATATTCTTTGTTTACATTCCAAATGCTTTCCCCTTTCCCAGTTCCTCCCTCACCATATGTCCCCTGTTTTTGTTTTTTTAATTTCCTTAGAACCTCATAGTTACATTGTGGGGTCTAAGTGAGCTGCGATGTAAATAACTTGCCTAGTACATTTCCTTTCTCATCCCTGTGTCTCCTGTCTTTTCCTACCTCCCTTCCTTGTATCCTCCCTTCATGGCTCTTCCTCCTTCCTCTGGCCCCTTTGCCTTGCCTCTGTCACATCAGCATCTCTAAGGTCCCTCCCTTCTGTCACTGGTACCTCTCTTGGATTAAACTCAGGAAGAATAGGCTTTGTCTCATCACCTACAAGTACTGCCCTAGCCCTTGCCATCTCTCCCTCCTTAAAGGTCAAACCTGGCTCCTTCTATCTAAATGCAGATTCATGAAGAAACTCAAAAGAAGCACTGGGGAATGGGCAGAGGGAAGAGGACTTATGGGACATATGGTGAGGGGGAATTGGGAAAGGGGAAAGCATTTGAAATGTAAACAGAGAATATAGGAAAAAAAAAGAAGCACTGCATCATTTTTCTTGAGGATTTCAGGGATTGATCTGGCTTTGTTGATCTCTTAAAGGAGGTGAATATCTGAGCAGATTGGGAACCAATGTTTGCTTTTTTTTTGTTTGATTGTTGTTTTTAGAAGATGGGGGTTTCAAAAAGAAAAAAAAGCTCTTATTTAAGCTTAAGGATTTGAAAGCTGATTTTAAAATTTGAAATGAGTCTCATCTTCTTATTCCTTTGGTGCTGATTCAGCATGTGGCCTTTGCAGACTCCTAGCAAGTGCCACATTTCTCTCTGCTTTCCTGCCCCTGTTCACAGGGTTGTGGAGCTGTCAGGGCTGCTGTGGGGACACTGGTTTTCCTGCTTGGACATCCACTGTGCTCTCAAAGGCACTCTCCGTAGAGCGGGTACTTGCTTATTATCTCTGCTTACATGCCACTCTCTAAAGAAATTTCACCCTTAATGTCTATGCAAACTGTAGCTCCTTTCACTGTTTGCAAAGACAATGTGTCATGCAGGTGATATTAGAGGGTGATTTTTAGCTAAGAACCTACCACAAGGAAGATGGGTGAGGTAGGAAACCCTGGAGTCTGTTGATGTCTGGCAAATGGTGCCTAAGGAAGAAAGATTTGCTGTGCACAGGCTCCAGAGTGAGTTCACAATAGTGGGGGGGTCTTAATGCGAACTTCAGCAAATACCTATGATCACATAACTTTGATTTGAGCATTACTATTTTCTGAAGCCAAGGCTATATAGACGAAATTGACTTCGAAATGCACATTTAAACCYTTTTTTCAGACATTACAACACACAAATTATGGAAAGTTAGGATTAAGAGAAACCTTAAAAATTTTCCTTAGAAAATGGTTACATCTGTTAGAAATCTGTTCATTTTTTTATCCAGGTAACTTTGTGTTAGTGTCAATAGGATAAGTGTGACTTTGGGATAAAGATAGCCATAGATAAGGCTACAGAAGGAAGACCAAATAAGCGATCCTCTATTTGAAATGGTTTGTGGGGAAGGAACAACAGTTCAAACAGGAAATTAAAAATTGGAAAACGTGTATGCTTTGATGAAGAAGAGAAAGGAGATAGTTATTACTCTGCTGTTCATAGTCAATATTGATTTTACAGTGTCTAGCTATTATTTCTTTTCTACCAGGAAGATGGGTTAGGATGACACCAAAGTGTGTTGACATCAGTTTAGGACTTCCTGGAGGTGATAGAGTGAGAAATGCAGGAGATTTACTGGATGGGACATTTTTGGACAGCAAAGGTGGACACAGGCTGATGGGGGTGGGGTCTAGATTACACTGCACATCTGGCACCTATGAAAAGAGGCACAAGGAAGAACAGTAAAGGTAAAGAAGATGAAGACTTCAATGCCTCTATAGAGGGCTTGATGAGGACCTGAGACTACTCAGTTACTCAGAACAAAGTTTACCCCTTGAAGAAATCCCACACAGGGAGGGGGTAGCCTAGCTACAGCTCCCACACTGTGCTCAGGTCTTGGTTGGGAGCAAAAAGCAGGCATATCTTCAGTGTAAGTGATACTGTGGGTTCCAAAGTTCATTCATGGCTTTTCCTGAAGCTGGCCACCCCCATGGATAGGCCAATGTAAGTAGTTCCTTCCCATGTCTCTCTTAGGTTATATGATGAGATCTGTGCTAGTTAAGACTGCTATAATAGTATTTCATAATNTTTTTTCAGACATTACAACACACAAATTATGGAAAGTTAGGATTAAGAGAAACCTTAAAAATTTTCCTTAGAAAATGGTTACATCTGTTAGAAATCTGTTCATTTTTTTATCCAGGTAACTTTGTGTTAGTGTCAATAGGATAAGTGTGACTTTGGGATAAAGATAGCCATAGATAAGGCTACAGAAGGAAGACCAAATAAGCGATCCTCTATTTGAAATGGTTTGTGGGGAAGGAACAACAGTTCAAACAGGAAATTAAAAATTGGAAAACGTGTATGCTTTGATGAAGAAGAGAAAGGAGATAGTTATTACTCTGCTGTTCATAGTCAATATTGATTTTACAGTGTCTAGCTATTATTTCTTTTCTACCAGGAAGATGGGTTAGGATGACACCAAAGTGTGTTGACATCAGTTTAGGACTTCCTGGAGGTGATAGAGTGAGAAATGCAGGAGATTTACTGGATGGGACATTTTTGGACAGCAAAGGTGGACACAGGCTGATGGGGGTGGGGTCTAGATTACACTGCACATCTGGCACCTATGAAAAGAGGCACAAGGAAGAACAGTAAAGGTAAAGAAGATGAAGACTTCAATGCCTCTATAGAGGGCTTGATGAGGACCTGAGACTACTCAGTTACTCAGAACAAAGTTTACCCCTTGAAGAAATCCCACACAGGGAGGGGGTAGCCTAGCTACAGCTCCCACACTGTGCTCAGGTCTTGGTTGGGAGCAAAAAGCAGGCATATCTTCAGTGTAAGTGATACTGTGGGTTCCAAAGTTCATTCATGGCTTTTCCTGAAGCTGGCCACCCCCATGGATAGGCCAATGTAAGTAGTTCCTTCCCATGTCTCTCTTAGGTTATATGATGAGATCTGTGCTAGTTAAGACTGCTATAATAGTATTTCATAATMAGACTGGTTCAGAAACAACTAAAACTTATTTCTCATTATTTTGTGAGGTTAAAATGTCCAAGATCAATGTACAGTCATGTCTAATGTCTAATGGGGCTCTGGTTTCCTTGCTGGGCTTCMTTCTTGCTGTGTTCCATTTGTATTGATGGGCAAAGAGTATCTCTAGTATCATTGGTGATGGCCATGACCTTCTAGACAAACAGCCACTCTGGACTTCTGTGTGTTAGTGCCATCACCTTTGGGTCAACACATGAAGTTTAGAACTGGGAGGTCAACATTCTGTGCACAGCAACTACTGTTTGATTTCTGTAAACTTCATCCTTTGTCAGGCAGATTCACAGGTGTTTGCTTTTGCTTCTATATTGAAGCCTGACGATTTTAGCAAATATTTCTTTAAGTTTCACCAATTTATAACTCTGTAACCAGCATCTATACCCAAAGCACTCTGCTCATTGATGCAGCCTTTTTCATAAGTGATTTGAAGAAATTYGTCTGAGGGTTGTGACTAGTTACTATTTTACTCAGGTTGTGCAAAATGTGTGCTATTTATAATTTATCTCCCCTAATGTGTTTATTAAAGCTTTTTCTCAAAGTATGTCATCATCATCATCATCATCATCATCATCATCATCATCATCATCATCATCATCTTCATCATCCCTTATTTATACAGTAAGGGACAGTTAGAAAGTATTCAGTATCCAGCCTATTTCGAGGGACCTTGGGTGGGCAAGAGATCAACTGTCAGTCCTGAATGGGAAGATTGGTTGTCCTCCCAAAGATTATGATAGAATGCACCAGTTCCAATCACATCCCATCTGGAAGAAGTGTCTGAAGGCTCACAGGCTCTGCTTTCCATCTGAGCACATCTCGGGCCACATGCCTGAGGGGGCTGCTCAGCCAGCAGACACCCACAAGTTTCATCTGCTCTTAAAAAAATGGCAGCTCAGAAAGCTTGGCATGCAAGGCTGAAATAAGTTGCCCTGAACTGACTCTTGGGCTCTGTTCCTTCTTCCAGTTAGGACTCATAAGGACAGRATGTTTTCACTCTAAAATTGAAAAACCATGAGAAGGCATTGGGAAAATGGTTCAAGTATCACCATGACATCTTTCTGAGAATTAAAAATTGTGCACTAGGAACAGTTTTAAGAAAAAATGATGTGAGAAACTGACTTTGAGATAACTACTTTGAATGAGCTCTACYGAAGGCTGAGCACTGTGTCTGTTGTCCACTTGATCCAACCCTTCCATCCTTTATCTCAGAATCAAATCTGGGTGTACTTAATTTGTCTAGACTCTTTTCTTAGAATTTCCTTAAAAAGAGTTGACTGTTCTCTTCTGTAGAGATATGATTGTTTCCAGAAGATGAAAATGCATGGGTTAAAATAAGTGATTGTGAACATCACAGTCATTTAAATTTCTTTAAAATTTTTACTGAAGTTGAGCGAGGTAACGAAGGCACAGAAAATTAAACACCGAATGTTCTCCCTCATATGTGGCTCCCAGCTTGAATACGGAAGTGTGCATGTGTAACTAGGAATCCTTTAGAAGAAGAAACTGGAAAGGAGCCCTTGAAGAGAGGTCTTAACAGAGGGTGTGGTGAATGTAATGATTATATAAGTAGAAAGAGGGGTTCAGAGCAGGTGGGAAGGTTTAAAAGCTGAGAGGGTGGAGGAAGATGGGGGAAGGAGGAAGGGTTAACCAAAATGTCAGGAGAATGAAAAACATACTTAAAATCTTACATCCCAACAAAGCCCAAACAAAATGAGCAGCAGATTTGGAAGTGCCATATCCTTCAGGGTTGGAAAATGATTCTTGAAGTTAGGGATTATTAAGCAAAAGTTCCAATGATACATGTTGGATACATTTTTATGGGTTATTTTTGATTGATGTTGGTTGTAGGTGCTGCAGTAGAGAGAGAAGCTCACCAAGATGCTAAGCTTTCACTTAGCTAAGGTGCAGAGGGGTATAGCCTCTCAGGGAAGACTGACACCCAGCTARCTCACTCAAGATACTTTATTCAAACTTGATACAAGGTTAATTGGGGCGAGGGAAGGTTCTAGCTACAAAAGTTATCTTGCCCTTGGTGCCTATGAGAGCAGACAACAGACACAAATCTCAGTCCTTTTTGACCATGGCTAGCCATAATAAAAAGTGAGAACTCCAGGTTTGTCAAGAGTGGCTTAGGTCCAAGATTAATACAGCTTCATGCTTTCATGTAGCTCCGAATGCAGACCTCCTGGAGAAACATTTCTTCGAGGTTCACACAGATTTCTTAGCCTCTATAAATTAGTCCAAACATAGCAAAGGCTTTGCTAAAACATTTCACCCAAAGCCAGACATAAAGGCTTTACTATACATATCACTATAGGTTATCGATCAGATTGTAAGACCCTACTGCTTAAGGGTCTTGGTTTCATGCTATAGGAAAAAAGCTGGAATGACCTAGAAGCCTCTTCCTTGCTAGTTTTCATAATACTGCAAAGTGCTATGATGACTCCTGGGTAAGAAAAGGCATCAAGGCTCTGGCCAAGCTGTAAACTCTGTGAACTATAGGATTGATGTGCCAGGCAAGATGTTTGTCCACTCATGCAATAGTGGCACAGTTGCTATGGGAATAACCAATTGACCAATAATTGAAGTTGAGGCCCAACTCACTGGGAAGAATCCATATTTTATACTGAAAACTGAAAGCTCATGAGGGAACTTAAATCTGTTGTTTAGCTAAATTGGCATAGTGCTGGACCTCCTTCTAAATATATGCTTATATCCATAAACAAAATACATCCTCAGCCTTAGTTTAGAGATGTCACTCTTTCCAGTGAACCATGACAAATGTAGAGACTTATGGCTCTACAAGGTGTTAAGAATAACTGATAGTTGAGTTCCAAACCTTAAATGACAACATTCATACCATACCCTTTCTGTGGCTCATAGAATACTGGAAATTTTGTAAAAGCAGAAGAAAGGTAGAAGGACTGGAAAATATTTGGGCAATGCACAGCCATTGTGACCAAGAACTCTTAAGAACTGGAGATGGCTGTACTGGGTTTACTGAAGAATGGGCCCATCAGCAGCCAGGCTAGGGTTGAAAAGGAGCTCAAGGAGTCCTATACTTTACTATTCACCTATTTATTATAGTTTCAGGGAAAGGCTAGTCATTAGTTCCAGTTATGTATCTACTGGATACATAATGGACAGTCTCAATCCAATGGACACAGAGATCTTCCTTTTTGAACTAAATTGGTCACAAAACAACAATCATGATTCTGAGAAAGGGGCAGGAAGTGAGAAGGAGATTGATAGGTGTAGAAGGGAGAGTCAGACAGTGATGGTGGGAAAGAGTTACCAGGATGTATTAGATACATGCGTAAAATTCTCAAATAATCAATTTAATGTTAAAGACAGCTTTAGAAAGGTCACTCTTTCTCAAAACATATCTTGAGACTTGATTCCAAACAACATATGGTAACTTTGTTTGGGAGCACAGAATCATTTATTTAGTTGTTGTTGGTGCTGGTGCTTATCCACACATTTCTAAATCAGGTTACCACTAAGTCCGCAGGTCAAGATCCCTATCCGTTTGTTCTTTTCACTACATGAGGGAGTCTCCTTGTCACAGACTTATGTTCCATTGTTGCTGAGGGCCAGAGTTCATTATAACAATTCCATCAAGAGCATGTTTAGACCATGATATCATTAGATACATGGTGATGGACAACTCCTCAGTAGTGTGCTGGGAATATGGGCTAACGTGCTAAGGTTTATCTGGATTGTTAGATATTAGGAAAAAAACTGGGTCTAGTGTTATTCCAAAAAATGCCACTTGCCAGGCTCGGCTCTGGTTGTGATCTTAGGTAACCACACAGTCTGCTATTTAGTTGTCTAATGGTATTAAAAATACATCACTTCCATATTGAACAAGCTATATTGTGGGGAAGCCTGAGCATTTCTCACCCTTGGAAACTTTTACAGCACAAGTAGCATGCATCAGTTGTCCAGTAGAGCTATGCAAAGATGCTGTCTATCTGAAATGGTGGCCTCTAATGGAGTTAATGAAAATATAATGTTGGTAATATTAAGCTGATTCTTGACAATGGCCACTGTAAAAGTAGGCCTTTGTTTTACATTCTTATCAAATCTCTAAATCGAGGCCATATTTTCTATGTCGCCTTCAAGTCTCCTCTTGGCACTGTGGTAGAATGGTGCATATTTAAAGACTGGTATTTTGGAACTGTGCAAACCACATAAGTGTTTTTTTCCCCTACAAGTTATTTCTGCTAGTTGCCTCCTTTACTTGCAAGTTGACTATAAATGTCATAAAGTTTATGTCCTATATAAATTGCTTTAATTATGTTTCGTTTATGTAACTGCTTTGTGCTTGTATGGGCTAAATGTATAAATGTATTTTCTTCTATAAACTCTAGAAGTTTGCTGAATGTCATAGTAAATAAATATAACCCTATTTATATGAAAGTGTTTACTCTCACTGGTTTAAAGTCCAAATCATGGAGACTGTTGTCACTGCATGATGACACTACATTTTAGTAATTAATAGAGAGGGATATGCCAGTGCTCTCATCAAAGCAATCCCAGATGGGAAGTGTCGTTTTTAAATTTCTAGTTTACTAACATAAGAATCCATCCTTCCGTCTCCTCTGCCCTACAGAAACAAACAGGGCCCAGATGCTACAAAAAACCTGTGGGATCAATCTATACTCTTCCATGAACATTTGTTATGGCTAACTCTAATATAAGACCAAGAGATGTTTTTAGCTGTTTCTACCCAGTTGCTAAGTTGAGTGGCAGTACCAGAAATAAATGTTAAAAAAAATTGAAATGACTACTGAGTAGTTAATTGGTAATGAAAGTCCCAGTAGCAGATTAAAACACCAGCAAAAATACTCTAACACTTCCCCCCAGTATCCTGCAGTCAAATTTGACTTGGCTAAATAAAATATAACAGAACCCAAAGGCRGTCCAAAAATCTAATCATTGTTCACTTTAACTCTACTGATGGATGTCTGGTCACCTAACAAGAAAACTGTGTGGTGTGGTAGCTCTATTATAGCTCTGACTGAATACCCATGACAACAATATAGGGGAGTAAAGATTTATCTTGCTTGAAGTTTCAGAGATATCTCTATAGTCCTCRGCTCCCATGATTCCAGGCCAGTGGCAAGTCAGAACATGAAGCYGGAAAGAGTGTGCTGTGGAGGACATTCTCGACCCCCTGGCTGACAGGAAGTAGAGTAAGAGGAAGGGACCTAAGACCACGYGTGCTCCATAGGGATCCACTTCTTCCAGGTAGGTTCCAAATTCCAGAGTTTTCAGACCCTCCCAAGACAGAGYGACCAGCCRGAGGCCAAGTACTCTACATATGTGCCTGGAAGGGACAATGCCTGTGCAAACCAAACACAGTGTCTAAGCCAGTTCTGCATATTCTCCTTTTACTGACTTGATTTTTCTTTTAAGCCTTTACACATCCATCAAGTGTGATTAGAGATGACAAAATGCTWTGAAGGTTCTCTTCATTTACATAGCCTTCAGAGTTGTGACACCATTGTCGTGGAAATATAGATGCTCAGAAAATTTTGTATTACCATGTTACATCTATTTCTTAATTCAGAAAAATGGTGTAGCCAATGATATAAGGGGCATCTTGTTGATATATAAAGATGAGTAAAAAGCTGAAGATAACTGAAAAATTCTTAACATTTTAGGATAATCCCACATAGCATTAGCTTTCTATTCATTTGTATGTTAACGGATGCTGATTGGGTTCTCCATTACTTTGAAGTCAGAAGACTAATATCCAAGTCCTGTTGGAGCCTTGCTGCCTCTGAACAATATACAGGGAAATGCTTCCTGAATCATCCTACCTTCTAGCAGCTTGGCTTTCCTAAAAATAGAATTCAACACTTCTGTG
>BDUI01016081.1:18425-29344 GCA_002335545.1 Apodemus speciosus
AGGTTCCCAGGGCACAGACAGTCCAATGAGACATTTACCCAGAAGACAAAGTGAAGTGGTCAGCAGGGATTCAGACACTGCCAGTTGGTTTAAGGATTATCTTTCTCACTGAAGTCTGTTTTTTAACAAGTGTTTAATCACTCCCTGAGCTCAGAAGTCTTCTTCTCTTGAGTCTTATAACATGAACGAGATTCTAGAGGGACTGTGACATCATTTAAAATACCACAAATGCAGAAAGTSTATTCACTTTCACTAACAACACACCATCCTGTCATTTGGGATGCAATACACTCTTTTATGCATGATCATGAAAGAAAAGAGGCCRTTTGTGATCTGTCTGTAAAAAAATAATAATCTCAAATCCAATGCTGGCATCACGGAATGGGAATCATTTGGGGGTGGGGAGACCCATCACCTTTGAAAGAAATTAAAAATGACTAAACAGTTCAATGAGTGATCAAGTAAGTGCTCAAATCTGCTTTCCTTTCTTCTTAAGTATTGTTTTTCATACTTCTAAAATCCTATGGTACAAAGATTCATAGAAAGTCCTGACTTCCTCCTCCATMAATGTGATTGCCACTGTCATTGCTGCCACTCAGTGTCTTGGAGCATGGAGAAATGAAGACTTTACTGGGTCATTACTCATTGTTAAGTAATTATCTATTGTTTCTTTTAAAAAAACTCATAACAAATCTTGTAACAAAAGAATAGAGTCATAGAATTTAGTTAAACATTTTTCTTCAAAGGGAGAAAGTAATAGATTTTACCAAGGATACATAGGATGATGTCTCTGATTGTATTCCTAATTCTCTGCCAAATTAATGCCTTCATTCATAAGTGTCTGCACATTTTCATATTATCTAAAATACAGTATATTCAAAGGTTGTTTTCTAGTCATACACCTCTATGCATTGTTTTCTCTCTCCCAGTTATCTCATTCAGGCTTACCATGTTCATGTTTATCTCAGTACAGTCACCTTCCCAAGTGCATTAGTAAGGGACTCCCAGTCTCCAGGAAACTATAGACTTACTCTGTAGTATTACCCTGAGAATATAAACAGTTCAAGAACATCATCTCCTTAAATCTTTGCAGCATTGCTGTAAGTTWTGTTCCACTTTAATGAAGCACATTTAGTGGATATAGACTATAAATCAGGTATGATTTACTACAGCACCTCACAAGTTTAAAAGAACATCCAGTCACAAAGTGCATTATAGTTGCACATCTCATAAAACAATATTACGTGACCCAAATTCAGAGCAAGTGAGGAAAATCATTGAGAATTCAATGGTTTTGGATTGAATTTTCCTTTTACCTTCATGGTGCTGCTTTTAGTAGTAATGGCATAGCATTTGATTCTCCCCCCTCCCAAAAAAAATCTGCTTGAAACGGCAAATTTAACTGTGGACTTTTAATTGAGATTTCTAGTGCACAATTTTRTGCTTACTTAAGATGAGAAGCTAACCTTAAACATTACAATTTATGAGCCTTATAGGTATATCATCAAAAATCAGAAGTGGACCAGTTAGGATCCTTGGCATCCATATAATCACTGGGTATGGTAGTGCATGTCTTCAATACCAATATCGGAGCATGAAGCATGGAGACAGGCAGTTCTGAGGGTTCGATGGTCAATCAGAGCATCAAGCTCCAGATTCAGTGAAAGATCCTGTCTCAGTTAAAGTAGGTAGGCACAGACAAGATACAGGAGGTTGTTCTTTGGCCTCTATATGTGCACACATATGCTACAGGTCTGTATACATACAAATACACCATAGCATACCATACACACACATGTGAGTTTTTATATAAGTTTTTTACAATTCTTTTTGAGTTAATTTGAGTAGGCCATGCTTTATCCTAGAAGATTCTCTAATTTACAGTTCTGTCTTTTAGGAAACCATATTCATTATATTACAGAACCATCCTAAGTTGCTATTTGAATTATCATTCTGTTTCCATGTGTCTGTGATTCCTATCAGAGTTGCCTAGTGGTGGGTATAGAAATGGTGAGAATATGTTGTTTTCTTTTTTAATAACACTGGAATATGTAGAAAAAWTTTGTAAAATGGTAGCAAAGAATGTGTCAATCTGCAATAAAGACATTATCATAAGATATTTCTCAWGGGTTTTTTGGTTTGTTTTTTTGGTTTGAATTGTAATCTTAATGTGAATCTTGTATCCATTGCTTTAGAATCAGCTGCAATATGGCTCATTATTTCCCAAGTATACTGAGGTCAATCGTGAGTATCAATTATATTACACTGTGTCAGAATGTTTTGAGATGGTCCTGATATATGGGTTATATGAGATACAGTAGGCACTTAAACCTGTGTCCCAATCTTCTCATCACCTGCTGTACTTTTGAATAAAATTCTGCTGTCTTCATGGGGAACAAAGGGTATTTCCTGAGCAGACATTCATACTTTGTGGTATTCATGCCAATATTAAATCAGTGTGTTCCCCACTCCTTGCTTTGAGTGAAGATGTAAATAAAAATTCCTCAAATCTTCTACTCTACAATTAACTAGATCCAGTTAACATTTAAAAGAAATGTGTCCCTCTTGAAAGTCTCATCTTTTCTAATTACTTTCCCTTATCTTTCTAGAAGAAGCAAAATTCTGTCATTTACAAGSTAAATCCTATGCTTATTTTTTAACAGGTGTTTTAGAAGAGAAATATCATTCAAGTTTGCCAATGAAAAACATAATTGAATACTCATTACATATTAAGCACACACGTATGCACACACACATACACACACACATAGACAGAGAGAGATTATAAGTACTCAATAATATTTTTTCATTTAATCTTGATTTGCAATAGCTTTCTTGCTCTTAATCATATACTACAATTTTATAGTTCTTATGTCATTCACTACATTCCAATTTCTTCTATACTTGGTAAGACTACTTTCCCCAAATTGTATTCATACACTTCATACACTTATCTGTTTGCCTTTTCTACTCATTGAGACTGGATTTAATTGTCCTGAAAACTCTAATGACATGTTTATGTAGAGATGGCTCTCCCAGAATTCTGGAATGATCAGAAACCATGACCTCTCCTTTATAATGCTGCATAAACAAAAATGAATTTAAGTCCAGATAATGAATAAAAGGGTAGAATATTAGCTTCCTTTTAATAAGAACCAAAAGTATCCAAGATTCAACGACTCCAATGCAATAAACATTCATTATAAACTTCATACAATAATGGAAATAAATTACTTTAATAGCTTATTATTAATTTGTATAAATATATAATATTTAATATACAAATTTATATAAAACTACATGTGATTATCACAAGARCTAAAATGATCAATATAAATGTATCATAAGCACTCTGGTTGTTTGAAGATATTTTTGTTGTATTTCAGATATACTAATTTTTATACTAATTACTCTTCATGCATTTTTTATGTTGATATGAAAAATTTAAATAATAGTGGTATTTTCATGTGGCTTTCCTTAGGAAATTACATTTTCTTTCCTTTACTCTTCAACCACCTTACTATTTTCATATTTTGTCCTTGACCAATAGACAATGAGTCTTTGCCAGCAGGTAAGAAGATTTGTCATTCCACCTGTCTCTTTCGCAGAATTTCCATAATGTGAAGAGTATCTATATGTCCTCCAGTATGTATGGAATCTGTTCCATATATATATATTATGGTCTTAATTTTAGGACCTCAAACTATCAGATGCAGCACTCAATCTCACTAGAACATCAYGTATGGATAGACATGGTATTGACATCACTTCCAAGGTTTTAGAAGGTCAGTTACTTTTATATAGAAATTACTAATTGTAAGGGAAGATTAGAGAAAGTGAAAATGAAATCAAAGTTATACATCATAGCAATGTTGAGTAGATAATGTCTTAATGATTTTTTATCTCAATAAGATAAAGTAAAAATACAAAGTGAAACATTGTTTGGTTATGACTGATTCCTAAGAACCTTCAAAAAAAAACAAGCATTTCAACAGATCAAACTCAGAGGTACTTTTGGGTTTTTGGCATATTCAGTTACTTCCATTCAAACAAAACAAAGCAAAATGTGGCATGGTGACTGCAGGTGACAGTGTATAAGGATGTACATAGTTCTAGTTTTAGTAACATCAAACTGTGTGTTAATGTCTATTGAGAACACTGGCTCATGTTAAACCTGCTTACTTTCATATCTTTGGTAAACAAAACATTTTCAAACACTAAGCATCCATGAATTCCAGGTTTGATATCTTTCAATGCTCTAATTAGTAAAAAATCAACACATGATATATATTAGCATTATATTGATAGTATATCATTATATAATATGTGATACTTATTTCTTTATGTATCATGTAGCTCCACTAAAATCTAAACCCTGCAAGTGCAACATAGCTGCTAAGTTCTAGGGGAATTTAAAACCCTAAGAAAATATTGAAAAACTTCACTATCATGTGAATATTATAATATGAGAAAATATTCTAACCAAGGATTAGGTATATACATATGTATGCATATATGTATACATATAGGAATGCATATATTTATATATACATATATGTGTGTATGTGTGTAAATAATGTACAAATTACATTTTATGATGACTCCTACTTCAAGTTAGAGATGTGAGTCTCAAAGTTCAAATTTGATGGATATTTTGGCATGCTGATGAATGTTATTGAGTAATTTAAAATGCTCTAAAGAGAAAAAGAAGGAACAATTTTCCAGGTTGGATTTTCATTTTGTGTTAATATTAGACAATGGATTATGGAAATTAGCTAAACCTTCTCATTGGAACTTGGGACTCTATCTTCTCAGCTCATCTATTATTTTATTCTGTTAAGGTTTTAGTCTGTTTTCATTCATGCTTTAGAGAAAATATATCTTTAGGTATGAAGTCTATATTCTTATTATGCTATGATACCACAAACTGCCTTGAAATAATTTTCATTGTTATTTTTAAGGAAAAAAGTAAAAAATAGGATGCTAAATAAATTACTAGTATTAACTTCTCCATTCATATTTTCACTTTTGGGAAAATCAAAAACAGCTTCCTGAACCATGGGAAATCTCACATTGCTGGATGAATTCATTCTACTGGGAATACCCCAGACCCAAGGACTGGAGACTTTGCTCTTTGTGGTGTTCTTATTCATATACTTCTTCACTTTGCTTGGAAACTCACTCATCTTTACAGCAATCATTTCTTCATCTACCCTTCACACACCTATGTATTTCTTCTTGGGACTTYTATCTATTTTCGACATCTTGTTCCCATCAGTAACCTGTCCCAAGATGCTACTTTACCTCTCTGGCCAGAGCCCAACCATCTCTTACAAAGGCTGTATTGCCCAGCTCTTCTTCTATCATTTTCTGGGTTCTACTGAAGGATGTCTCTACTCCGTGATGGCTTATGATCGTTATGTTGCCATCTGTCACCCACTTAGATACATGCTTATCATGAAACCTGGAGTGTGCGTGAGCTTGGTCACAGTATCCTGGTTGATAGGATGTCTTCAATCTGGCATTCTGACATTTTTTACCTTTCAGGTAACCTACTGTGGGCCCAATCAAGTCCATCATTTCTTCTGTGACATTCCTGCTGTTTTACCTCTGGCTTGTACTGACAATAAGTTAGCCCAGAAGGTGGGTTCCATCAACGTTGGCTTTCTGGCTCTGATGCTTCTCTTCAGTGTTTGTGTCTCTTATGTACACATTGGGGTTGCCATACTGAGAATCCGTTCAGCAGAGGGCAGGCAGAAAGCATTCTCCACCTGCAGTGCCCACCTCACTGCCATTCTCTGTGCCTATGGACCTGTAATCATCATCTACCTGCAGCGCACACCAAACCCTCTGCTTGGGGCTGTGGTACAGATATTAAATAATATTGTTTCACCCATGCTGAACTCTTTAATCTATTCATTGAGGAACAAAGAAGTGAAGAGGGCCTTGAGAAGGGTGTTTCACAGTTTAGCCTAGATGTTCAGAAATGAATTATGGAGTTCATAATGGATTTTTGAAAATTATTTTCTGATATCATCAACCTCTGGTTTCAGTCTCTTAAACAAATCAGCAAACAAAATAAAACATTTATTTGCAGAATTTATATTTTTGCTTTGCTTCCAGAATTACCAGTATCTTGTACTTACACCTATATCCATTCCTATTGTCCATGCTTTCCCTCGCAAGTAATCTGTAAGCCTCATAAAAATAGCAGAAGCCAGGTTTCTTGTCTCCATAAAGGGCTTGCATTTTGTTATGTGATTAAATATAGAAAATAACTTTGACCCTTCTCTTACTCCTCTCTGTGTCAAGCCTGGTCTCACTTCAACTTTGGTTGCACTTAGAATACACTTCTTCTTTCTCCCTATTAACATTTCCCTTCTCACATTTTATGGATTCTTAATTCATATATTTAGAGAATTAATTACTCTTCAGACACTGAGGTGAACTTTTTCACATATATCATCTTATTTAACTTTTCTATGATGGCCATACACTGAAGTATATACAACCTTTAAAGTGCTCTGAAGATAAGGTCCTCAAATACCAAACCAGTTCGCTTTATCATTCAGTAGCCAGAGCTTTAGTTTAAATATGGTTGACTTTAAAATTCTTGATGAAATTGGTAACAAATAGTTTACCTACTGAGTCATATCTTTGAACTCCACATTTTACCCACTCAAGGACACTCATAAATAAGTTAATAAAGGCAAGATTTAAATGCACACACACACACACACACACACGCACACACACACACGCACACACACTCACACACACACACCTGTAGAGTCTTTCGGAATAAGCCTTCCCTTCCTTGAGTCACCTGATTAACAATGTGCCACTCATTGTCAACTCTCAAAACAATTTATGTCAGAAAGWGKTGGGTCAGAAAATGACTGGTAATGATCACATGCAAAGGTCTTTTGATATACTGATTCTGTCATCACCAATTATTTTTGCTCTACTATTGGCTCCACTTATAGGTAGAGTATAGACTGATTTTCTGTGCCATATCCAGTGACAGTAAAACCGGGCTTGGCCCAAATACTCTTACAGATTCCTCTGCCATGATTTAATCCCTGCTCTTTGCTGCCAAAGTATTTAATTGCTCTCAACCTAAATTATTGGACAGGCTTCCCACCCAATGCTATGGAGCAGATCAAGACAGCTTTAGTTATTATGCTTATATAATTTTCTCTCCAAGTAGTATTTTTATAACTGAGCATTTACCTGCTCTTGAGGTGTGAATTATKTCTAAGTTAAAACATCAGAATCTGCAGAATAAAAGGGGATATTGTTGTGATTTGAATGAGGATAAGCCTCATAGGCTCATACATTTGAGCTTTGACCCTGGTTGGTGTAACCCTCTGGGAAGGAGTAGGAGGTGTGATCTTGTTGGAGGAAGTGTCTCTCTGGGAGCTGGGATTTGAGGTATAACTCTCAGTGGTCTCTCTGCCTAGTGGGTGCTGATCAAGATGTGAGCTTTCAGTTGTTCCTTTGTTCAGCCATCATGGACTCTTCTTTAAACCTTAAGTCGAATTAAACATTTTCTTTTCTAAGTTGCTTTGGTCATTGTATTTTATCCCAGCAATAGAAACCTAGCTAAGAGAGTTCTGTTTATTTAGGATTCTACTCAACACCAGATATTTTTCATGACATTTTAGTCATCTGTGAAATTTGTTTACATTTCCATTTTCCCAAATCATAATGCAAAAAATTTAAAAAAANTCTAAGTTAAAACATCAGAATCTGCAGAATAAAAGGGGATATTGTTGTGATTTGAATGAGGATAAGCCTCATAGGCTCATACATTTGAGCTTTGACCCTGGTTGGTGTAACCCTCTGGGAAGGAGTAGGAGGTGTGATCTTGTTGGAGGAAGTGTCTCTCTGGGAGCTGGGATTTGAGGTATAACTCTCAGTGGTCTCTCTGCCTAGTGGGTGCTGATCAAGATGTGAGCTTTCAGTTGTTCCTTTGTTCAGCCATCATGGACTCTTCTTTAAACCTTAAGTCGAATTAAACATTTTCTTTTCTAAGTTGCTTTGGTCATTGTATTTTATCCCAGCAATAGAAACCTAGCTAAGAGAGTTCTGTTTATTTAGGATTCTACTCAACACCAGATATTTTTCATGACATTTTAGTCATCTGTGAAATTTGTTTACATTTCCATTTTCCCAAATCATAATGCAAAAAATTTAAAAAAAKTATCTCAAACATGAGAAAATGCTTTCCTTAAACGAAGTAGGAAGACAAATGAAACCTATCCAGCCAAGAAAAAGTGACATGTGGAGCAAACTAATGATTGTATGTCTCTCCTGAAATAACTGACAAACATCTAAACCACAGGAAATCTTAGTCCCATGTTTTATGGTTATTTATCTTAGTGTACATTTGTTGTTCTGATGGTTGCATACTGGTGTATCCATGTCATGACATCYRGAATGTTGATCTGTTCAATAGCACTTCTATTGACATTGCGGTGCATTATAGAACCAACTAAGTCTTGATGAATGAATTAATAAATACCACTCAACAATCTGTGATAGAAGTGCATATTCGTCATCACAGAATAGAAATATAATTGAATGTTCCAGCTATGAAACACCAATATATATTAATGAAAACAAAATGTATAGTTAAATAAGAATGAAATATAAGATATACATTTTTCATCACTTTGAAATCTTCTTCTTAATCAGTACTGAACTGACTCTGAGGAAATAAAACTGAGAACATATTAATGGTTTCTTATGCATAAACTCATGTTTTATGAAAAATATGTGCAAATTCATGGATTGCTGTTAAAATCTTATCTGATTTGAAATTTAAAAAATAAGAAATAGCAAATAATTTGACAAAATTCAAACAGAGCAGTAAATTTCATTCTTATAGCAAGTAGAAAGAATACAACATTAGATAAACATACATATTATTTTTAATCTCCATATAGATGTGTTCAAGGGATACTTGAAATAGTGTTCTCATAAAGCTTCTATGGTCTTATCACATGTTGGGAATTTTCATTACTTTCTCTATAAGTTCTCCTTTAATTACTTGCAATATCCATATGCATTTTATGTATAAAAACCAATACATCAGAATGATACCTATTTATGTGGATTATCTGAGTTAAATATTTGAGAGAAAATGAGTTATTTTTATACAGAGAAATTAATCCATGAGATATAAATCAAAGTCTGCAAATATTCTTCTGCTTACTATAACTATGCTTTCAACTATACCTAAGTTAACTCTTCATATATTATCCTTAGTTTGATATACTAAAACTCAATATTGATTAAACTATGCTAATGTTTTCTCAACTTCATGATGGACCATATTTTCAAAGTGATCATGGGACTGTGTAATCATATGTTTTGGTGGCTCCTACACTTTCTCTTTCCCAATCTCCTTTGTTTGAAGTGCTTTACTCATGCACCCACATGACACAAGGCAATCTGCTTGTTTATACATGCATAGATAAATAAACAAACAAACAAATAAAATCTTTAAATTCTATTGAGAACAGAGAATACTATTTCAAGYAAACATGTGCTATCTAGAAAGTGATGCATTAGGATACCAAAASCAGAAACATCTCTTAGAAAACAGCTCATTTCAGTTTGCACAAAATGTCAAGTTCTGTCTCCTTTCATTGTAGGTGAGGCACAGATTTACAAATGTCTGGGTGTTTAGTTTAAAAAATCTTCCTCCCAGGAATTTAATTCATATTTACAGGTGTGATAAAGATGTTGGATTGATTAGGAAATTCTTTTTACAATATTTTCTAATAATAAAATAACTAAATCTTTGACAAAACCTAATAATGATTCACAAGGATATTGCTTTCAGTTGAAGACTGAACTAACTCGTTCCTGAACTGTTTAGTTAGCCTATGTTGATTTTTTTGTCTTGGGATAATTTTAGACTGCCTATATTTCAGAAAAAAAGAGATTAATTCCTTGAAAACTATAGTTAATTGATGTTGATATTAACTCTGCTGCCAATTAAGGGCAAAGGTCAATAATATATGGAAATTTCTTTAATGTTTACCAGTACAGGCATTGTACAAAGTGTTTAACATTTTCAGATTACCATGCAATCTGAATTACTAGCAGGCGATGACTGGTATAATATAAAATTATCCCACATACCATCTTAGTTCTACTAACTATCATTATAATTTGCTACTTAATAACTTAAAGATATCACCAAATCCTTCCAGTATCTGCGTAAGGAAAGTATTAACATTCAGAACACAAAGAAAAGAAATTGAGGCCTAGAAAACTGAGCACAGGTCAGTGCTACACACATTGCATTTGAATTTGAGACTACAACCACCTCTTCTGTTTCTATTTTTCTAAATCTCTTGAAGGGTTTGAGACCTTTGAGAAACACATACTACATGGGGAGAATACATACAAGAGTTAAATAGAATCTCCTCAAACATTATTTGAAGGTAGAACAGGATGGCTAAGAAACCACCAKTCAGTTGCTTTCAAATATATGTAGGTGAATAGAAAGAATTCCAAATCTGCTGTGTTTACATATGCTGTTAGGACAAAGAAAATGTTTCTTCACTCTTCAGAGGGCACTGAACAGTTGTACAGTATCTGAAGGCCATGGAGAAAAGCTAGTAAGAAATATAACGTGATCTTAGCCACGGCCGGCTCGCACMGAGCGAGCTCCAGCAACCGGGAACCACAAATGTAAGACCTCTGGGGACTCAGCTATCTGCGCTCAAGAGCTAAGCTGAGCAGTGGGCCCCRTGGGCCAGCCGGGCTTGGCTCTGAGCCCTGCAGGAGATCTTGCACTGCCTGCCACCGCAGCCTGCCTAGCTGACGCTTTGGCCAGATGGAAGGTCCAGGTACCGGTGTTGACCCAAGCTATACAGTTATACCAAATTTAAGATCGTGGG
>BDUI01016083.1:19500-31957 GCA_002335545.1 Apodemus speciosus
TAAGAACTGTTTAATTCATTACAAAACTAATTTAAAGTAAAAGGCAGATAAACACATCTTTATAGTTAGGATTTCTTTTTTTATTAGTCCAGTAATTTTTTTTCAAGTCAGAATCAATGAGGTGTAGTTGACTTTGTCCATGTCTGCACAAATAATCCAAAAAAAAAAAAAAAAAAAAAGAGGCTTCTATATGTTTTTATTTTTTATTTTGTTTTGAGACAGGGTCCTATCTTGGCTGGCCTGGAACTTACTATGTAGACCAGGCTGGCTTCAAATTCACAGAGACCCACCTGTTTCTGCCACGAACCCTGGCTACAATCACAAAAGAGAATGTTAAATAAAAAGAATGGTCATAGGTAACTTTATGTGCACTGATTCAAAGGAATCGTAAAATCATTGAGTACTGTCTATGAAAGGCAACAGATGATTTACAGCATAGAGGCCAGGGGCTCTCACCCACATCACTGGGGTGGCATGGGCAGACACAGGATAGCACCCAGCATGCACCCTTCTCCTGTCTCCACAGCAATTCTGGGAGCAGCACAGGATCCTTATTCTTTAGTCTCGCCTCCAATCTTCCCTGACCCTTTGTTTGGCCGTGGGCAAGTTATGCCTCTCTGAGGTCACTTCTCTTAAGCTTCTTCAGAAGGGCATGGCATGACACGTCTGTGCACCAAGCACACAGCAGAAGAGGGCAGTGTCCAATAGGGTCCATCTTCCCTTCCCATAGAAACAGAGTTCCAGTCAGAAGTCCATGGGGAGCCATGTCATACGTTCTTAGTATGTATGTATGTATGTATGTATGTATGTATGTATGTATGTATTTACTGCCCACATTATAGATCAGAGGACAACTTAGGAGAATCCATTCTCACCTTCCATAATGTGGGCCCCGGGGGATCAAACTCAGGTCCTCAGGCAGGCCTGGCAGCAGAATCCAACTCCCCACCCTTCCCCCCACCCTTGTTTTCTTTTGTGGGAATAGTGGAGTTTTTTTCTTTGGGTGGCTTTTTTTTTTTTTTTTTTTTTTTTTTTTTTTTTTTAATTCTTGAGTCTTGCTGTATAATGCATCTGGTTTGTACATAAAAGAAATATTTCTACCCCCATGTGGATTCTAGTCTTTCCAGAAGCCAGGCGGATTTAGGGCTTGCCTTTTGGAAGGGATGACATAATTGTTTGGGCTTTGTATTTACTGGTCTCCAAGGAAACTCAATAATGAGGAAATACAAACTAGGTATGTAACTATGTTGACCTCAGATAAGCTGGGGTGTTGGTTAGCTTTATGTGACTGAGCAGATCTTTACAATACCGGTGAACTCTGGCCTCACTATCTGCCCTCTAGCCCAGAAGTCTCGAAATGGAAGATCTGGGAGAAGGGGAGGCGGAAAGATTTTTGCCTAAATAAAGAATGAAGAGAAAAGTACACTCTAGCTAGCCTTTAAAGGAGTCTGAATAATTATTCTTTTAATCTGAAAAAGATCTTCAAAATATCAATACTGAAGAAAAAGTAGATGGTTGCCCCAAGTGAAAAGTGACCATTTTGAACCAAGTTAAGCCAAACTCATTCCTCATTGTTATAAATCTATGTGGAAACTTAAGACATCACAATTTAACATATACGGTAAATTCGATAAATGACTAGACTACCAGGAAAACTGAAATTCACTCTGGCATAATTTAAACTTGCTTATACTACTGCCAGCTTGCAAAGTAACCTTTTATGAATTTCCTTATAGGGCTTGTCAACTTCAATATAGCAGATGCAAAATGACCCCTAAAGGAATGTAACATTTTAATACGATGGCTATTGCAAATAGGAAAAATTATAACTATATTTCTGAAATTTTAATGAGACCCCTTTAAGAAATTAAGGCTTATAATCAACCATTCAATTTATACATGCTATGGGACCATATGAATTCAATTTCATATCATTTCTATACTCTACATAACTAAGTGTTATCTCTTCATTATTATTTCTGTATTAAAAAACTAAACAGTGTCTCCCACTTAAAAAAGAAAAATTCAATTTCAAATCTTCAACTGGGGTTAAACATATAATAATCACAACCCCATTTTGAAATTGCCAAAAAAAAAAAAGTTATCCATTTACTTACTCACTTATTTATGGTTGTTTTGTTGTTGTTGTTTTTCATATGTGTGTGTCTGTGTCTGGGTGCACTTGTGTGTGCCTGTGTGTGCACTTGCGAGTGTACGCACTTGCATGTGGAGGCTGGAGGTGGATGTGTGTTATCTCCCTCAATCACTTTTCCACGTTTTTAGACACAGCGTCTTTCAGTGAACCTGAACCTTAGCCTTCAGGCTGAACTGGCAAACCAGCTCGTGCTGCTAGTATTCATATGGGTGCAGTCATGCCCAGCTTTGACACATGGGTGCTGGAAATCCAAACTCAGGTCCTTGTGCTTATATGAACTCACTTTACCCATAAGCTACTTCCTCAGCCACACTTACAGTTAATAATTCATTTATCCAACAGAGAACAGTTTGTGGTGAGCAACATGGGCATTTTTACCGGCGTGTCCTAAATATTTCTGCATTTATTTCAAAATATACCCACACAGTATAGATATCTTAGAAGACACAACTAAGGGAGAAATAAAAACACCTATAAGCTATCTACCAAGAGATTCATTTGTAAATAAAGAATCTCAGGACAATCTACTGTTGTAGAAAATTCTACTCAACCAACAAACAAGGCAGTGGCTCCTTCCTATATTTTTCCCAAGAACAACTGCCACCTCATTTAACTACTTTTAATGTCTTTCTTCAAATTTCACCGTAACAAAAACAGATTTCCAGCTCAGGACTCATGAGGGAAGAAGGGCCTACTAATAAACCCCTGTGTTTCTTTTTTACTCTGCTTCAGGTCTAAAGGCATCCTCACCTCTGGGATGATTCTTCTGTATCTAATCTGTAAGAGCTAGCTCTCAGGTCTCAGTAGAGTCCTACCAACTCTATTTGCAGGAAGGCCCAGTCCCCTTCTCCCATTGCCTGCCTTCCTACTCCACGGCAGGCCATATCCCTGCCCTGGGGTTTTCCAGCCCTTTCCTCTGGCAGTTTCCCTTACGGGAAGAACTGAACTTAAGCCAGATCCCAGCAATGGCAGCAGAGGCCTCTCCTGGCCACTTTATCCGCAGACCTCCAGTGCAGGAAAAACAGAGGCTCAGCTGAACAATGCCCAAGCGGAAAGCAGCTGGCAGAGGAGTGGCAAAGATAAGCAAGTACTTACTTGGGGTTCCGATGCTAAATTCATCTTGTAGGGATGACGTTTCCCCTCCTCAGTCACTAGAGGAGACCAAATCTTCTGTTCAGACCTGCAACAGATGAGCAGAGCTGTTGTTCCCCTCTGTTGTTTCATTGCATTCGGCTTTGCCGCGCTGATGATCCAACTCAACATCTCACAAACGTCAGTCAAGCAAGGGCTCCACCACTGAGCATTATCCCCCTCCTAAAGCTGCTGTCTCGTTCATGTTAAGTAAAGAATGCAGTTCAACCTCTGTCTCTACAGGTTCTGCTTAGATTCAGTCAACTGCAGACATTTGCAACTGCACTGAACATGTATGGACTTTTCCCCTTGTCTTAGTCTTATGGTATAGCAATCATGGGTATAGCATTTACGTTACATTAGATATTATAGGTAATCTAGAGATGACTTAAGAGACTGCAGAAAGATACACATAGAGTATGCGCAAGTACTATACTGTTTGCACAGAAGGGACTTGGGTAGTGGCAGATTTTGATATCCGCAACAGTTCTGGAGACCGACCCCCATGGACACCAAGAAACGGCTTTACATGCTAAGAGCAAATGAGGAAAAACATCCCCTTTGCCTTAGATTCTGCCCTCTCAACTTGAACCCTGCCATCAGACCTACCCCCTATTTATCAGTTAGTTGGCATCCATGTTGGATGGTTCCTACACACAACTTGAAGGGATTTTCCAAGCCAAGCCCCAGCCTCCCTCGTTACAGTCTGGGGAACTGACGTAGCCACCAGACTCCTCTGACTTGCTACGCCTGCCTCCACCTCAATTCAAGGTGGGATAGACTTCAACTCTATCCTGGTTCAGTGTTCCTAGCTGTAGAGAAAACATCTTGTGTGTTGTATGGATGCATCACCTGTCCATTAAAAGGCCTATGGCCTATGGCTTAGGCAGCAAATAGAACAGTGGGACATCAGGCGGGGAAAAATTCTGGGAGAGGAGGCAGGGAGATCTGCTGGGAAGATATAACAACTGAATTCATCGTATCTAAGCACAGGTAACCAGCTATGTGGCAGAATGCAGGCTAGAATACTACATGGGATATTTTAAGTTATATCTAATCAAAAATAGCCAGCTATATAGCCAAGATGTTTGTAAATACATTTTTAGTCTAGATCTTGTTTCTGAGCACATGGGGCTGGGAAGAAAAAAACAGGGCCTAAAACTTAAACACCAGACCATATCACCAATGTATTTATGAATCAGTTCCAGGTTTTATTAACATGGGATTTTTTTTAATCTCTTCAAGATAAATATTTATACTTTATTTTGTTTGACACACCTGTATAATTTGTTGGCAAAATAAAAAATCAATGAACCTATGAATAAATGCGTGAATGACCTGAACATGAGTTTGAGGGAGAGGACGTGGGCTGAGCTAGATAGAACAAGAGACAAGAACAAAGGGCCAACGTGCTTTTGAAGGAGTCATAATGAAATGGTTCACCTCCCAGAGTTAGTAGGGCTCTGAAGGGAACACACTATTCTCGTATTGTTCATCCAATCTCGGTCTGGCTAACAATCCTGTAGCACAAGGAGGAGGGGGAAAGGTCACAAAATGTACTTGATAGAGGGGAACATGGTGAAGAGCTATAAGAGCGAAGGTTGGCGGGCCATTAAACAAAGCAGGCTCACCCAGCAAACAGAACCTGAACGTGATCCAACAGGAGCTAGGAAGCCACTCAGCTGAACCAATCACTCCTGACATCTTGGCTTCCTCAGGCTCCTTCCATGACCAAGTGAAGGGTGAATGGAAACTCTACCCTAATTACAGCTTCCAAGGTGCTTTCCTGAGCTGTCTGCTCCATGCCTGTGCGCCTCTCTTGTAGTACACCTTAAATTACACTTGGCATTTTATCCAACAGTGGCTGTGACCTCAGGACGCAACACCCCCTGCTCCTTGGGTCCTTGGAAGGAACGCCATCCTGACTTGATACTCAGAGGACCTCAAGAACACATTTGCATTTCCTTAGGCCTTAACAGTGTCTATCTCAGTTTACCTCCTCAAAATTTTCATTAGCTGCGTTAGAGTCACGTGAAAGTGTGGTAACTTATTAGAAAGAGGCTGGCACTTGGATAAGCCGACAAGAGATGAACAGGAGAGAAGAAACGAGCAACCTCAAAATCCAAAGCTGCACACCCAATGTGCTTTCATCACACATAGCACAGAACTGAGGAAGTGTGGGGACTTCTGAGATTGGGGGGCAGGGGGATGGGGGCTGGCCCTGTCTACAAGCAGCTTCCAATCTATAGGAATTAATATTTCCACAGCCTCACCTGGATACTGTGAGCGTCATGTTGTCTGCACAGCCCTTGATTTTGTTTTGAGCTTCCAAGTGTGTCATACTGCTGGTATCTTCCCCATCGATGGCTGTGATTAAATCTCCAATACATAAATTAGCTATAGCAGCCTTGCTTCCGGGAGTGACCTGGCAACAGAGGGGATAGCACATCAGTTACTATTTGTCTCCAAGAAAAGCAATGAGTAAGTACCACTGGGGTTAAGTACTCACTGATAAAGAGCGAAGAAAGCATGACAAGGGACAGCCTGGCATGACTCTGCACACCTGTAATCCCAGGAATTACTGAAGTAGGAGAAAATTTGAGGCTAACCTGAGCTACAAAGTGTGTTTCAGGACAGCCTCGGATATATATATAGCAAGACCTTGGAAGGATAACAAAAAAAAAAAAGAGCAGAGAGAGCAGTGCTCAAGAAAGTGTGTGTTAGGGTTTGAGTATGCTTGGTCCTAGGGAAGTGGCACTATTAGGAGGCGTGGCCTTGTTGGAGGGGTGTGGCCTTGTTGGAGAGGGTGTGGCCTTGTTGGAAGAAGTATGCCACTGTATAAGCAGGCTTTAAGGTCTCCTGGTGCCCAAGGTCTGCCCAACGTGGAAGAGTGAACCTCCTTCTGGAAGACAGTTCCATCCAGATCAAAATAGAGAACTCTTAGCTCCTCCAGCACCATGTCTTCCTGCATGCTGCCATGCTGCCTACCATGATGATAATAGACTGGACCTCTGAAACTGTAAGCCAGCCCCTATTAAATGTTTTCTTTTATAAGAGTTGCCTTGACGGGGCTGGAGAGACGGTTCAGCAGTTAAAAGCACTGACCACTCTTCCGAAGGTCCTTAGTTCAAATCCAGCAACCACATAGTGGCTCACAACCATCCCTAATGAGATCCGACGCCCTCTTCTGGTGTGTCTGAAGACAGCTACAGTGTACTTACATATAATAATAAATAAATCTTTCAAAAAAAAAAGTTGCCTTGACTCTGGTGTCTCTTCACAGCAACGGAAACCCTAACTAAGACAGTGTGTTTAAATTATAATTTAACTAGCACCCATCCTTCATGTTTATACAATCTGTTACCATGTGCTGAGTCTTTCCTGTATGTGACCTCATTGTCTCCTTACAACAACTTTGTCAGAAATGAACACCAGACACTGAGGCTTATAGGAAACTCAATGACCTACTCAGGGTCACCCAACTAGTACCTTACTAGACACCCAACTGGTCCACTGCAGACTCCAAAGTCTCACTCAGTGTTCTGAGCTCGAAATAAGTCACAACATATTTTAAATGTACACATTTAGAAAACCTTGTGTATAGTAGCTTCTATTTCTGTAAAATCCTAGCATATGTTATAAATTTTAAGTACAGACAAAACTGAAATCGCTCACAGCTACACATTTCAGTAATGTGTTAGTTTCTTTACAATATTCATGAGTTATTTTTACAATTAAAAAAAAGCAATAAAGACAATTTTTAAAATATGGTAGTGTGGGTTTGCACCAGGAAGTTGGCCGTGCTTAGGGTCCTTCGCTACAGGTGGCTGGTTTTCCACAAGCTACACTTCCAGAACGGCAGTTCCAAATTTGCAGAACACGAATACCTAGGTGGCCAGTTAGTAAATGTCACGGGTCCTCAAATCCATCTGTCCACTGAGGATGCCCTGTAGACAGAGTAAAGGTGCCCCCACACAGACCTACAATGGCTTTTCAAGCGAACATGGATGCTGGCGGGATAAACGACACTCATTCTGAGGCAGCGCTGGCCTCGGAGTAACCGTTCGCTGTTGGATGTTTCCTCAGTCAGTGTATACCAAAATCATCACCCCAAAAGCAGTCCATGACTGTACGACATTAAAAGGTCATCCTAAACGGGAAGCCAGGGGAAGAATGGTACACCCTCAGATTTCCAGTGCCCAAAGGGCTCTTGTTTCCTCTTGGGGAAACCCTGTAGCTCCGGGAGCTAATGGAAGATGTTGCGATCCACAGGCATCTCCATACGCTGGTCCTTCAAAGTACCAAATACAAAGACACAAGACTAAGGAAACAAGCCTCAGTTTTCCACAGTCACGTTCCCAAAGAATACAAACAAAACCAAAAAGCACTAGCCCTCACAGGGCTGCTGGTGCGGGGGCTCTGCGGTATCCTACTCCTCCTCACTGGCACCCTGACCCCACAAAATGAGGAGCTAGTCCTTGAGGTCCCTTCTGGCTTGAACATGTTCTGGCTTCACCAGACAAAACTTCACACTGGAATGTGAAGACCGGAAGTCAGTTCAGAGATCCTGACCTCCTACSCTTTCTCCCCGGCTCTCCCATCAGACTCTCACGAAAACAGGAGCTGTGCTCCAGGCAGTCGCTAAGTGAGACGTCTGACACAGCCCTTCCTTCCAATAAGCAATAGGAAACTCATTCTGAGTCACTTAGTGTAGCAGTGAAAACACAGGCTGACCTGGTGCCGTGCTATATACAGCCCACGTTTCCTAAATGACGATGAGGAATTTTGCTTTTTTTGTTGTTGTTGTTTTTGTGTGGTGGATGTTTTTGGAGAATGTCTTAGGTATCCCAGGCTGGCGGCAGACTCTGTTGTAACCACGAACACACTTTTTAACCGTCCTATCTAGGCATCCCTTTATTTGAGATTGGTAACGGCGCTAGACTGGCAAATTCTATCTCCAAGCAGACCAGCTGGAAAACCAGAACAATGCTAACCAAAGCCATTTATATATGACCGAATGTAATAGTATAAAAGAGAAGGTCCCTTTAGGATAAACTTGACACACTTTGACAAGGCCCTCCCTCGGGCTACCTTCCCCTGAGCTCTAGCTTCCACCTCACCTCAGTATTTTTTACTCTGCCTGACTTAACTTTTCTCACCTTTTAAGTCTCTTTTTTTTTTGGGGGGGGGGGTGAGACAGGGTTTCTCTATGTAGCCCTGGCTGTCCTGGTACTCACCCTGTAGACCAGGCTGGCCTTGAACTCAGAAATCTCCCTGCCTCAGCCTCCCAAGTGCTAGATTAAAGGAATACACCACCACTGCCTGGCTTAAATCACATTTCTCCAAGTCTTCCCTGACCTCTAAGCTGTGGCACATGATAGCAGGTGCCCAAAATAAATAACCAAAGAACGATTCAACTTAAAATATCCACTGTCGTTAAAGATGTTACCACAAGCTGGGAAGATTATGCAGTGGGTAAGAGTTCTCTCAGTGTAAACATGAGGATCTGAACTCAGGTTCCCCCAAATCCATGTAAAAGCTGAGACAGGGGGATTGCTGAGACTTGAGGGCAGCCAGCTAACTGAAACATGGTTCAGTAAGAGACTCTGTCTCTTAGGGCTCAGGGAACTGTGTGGAAGAGGAAGTGGACAGATGGCAAGAGACCAAGGCAGGTGGCTATCAAGGAAATAATATCTTCCAGACACACAGGGTTGATGCACAGGACCTGCACAGGTCCAAACCAAACTGGGTCCAACTGCTGAGATGGGCAAGATGCAAGCCCCCATCCCTCTCCAATTAACAACTGATCGCAAAGAAAAAAATTGTTTCTCCAAGGGAATCACTGGGTTTACAAATCACACTTAAGGGCAGATCCTGTGGCCAGCAGTAGATGGACAACTCAAAATGAACTCAAGGGCATTTTTGGAAACTCCTCTTTTTTAGACTCATATTGCTTTGTTTGGACTTTTTTTTTTTAACCTTACTGGTCTTTTGCGTGTATATTACGGGTTTCCAATTTTGAGTTTTTATGGGTGTGTGTGTGTGTAGGCAGTTCTCCTGCTCATTCTTAGTTCCTTTCGTTTTATTTGTTTGTTTGTTTGTTCATTTTCTTTTACCCTTGTTTGTCTTTTTATTTGCCTGTTTGTTTTTGAGAGAGAGAGAGAGAGAGAGAGAGAGAGAGAGAGAGAGAGAATGGAATTAAGTGAAGGAGAGGTGGGGAGAGTCTGGGAGAGAGAAGGGAAACCATGATCGGAATATAATGTATAAAAATAAACTTATTTTAAATTTAAAACATGTAAAGAGGAAGGACCTGTCTCAGGAGGATACAGAGGGGTGACAGAGCAGGGATCTGACTTTCACTGTACCCACATGGACACATGCATACTTCATTTTTTAAAATGAATATTTCAAAATAATCAACAATGTTTTTTTTTTAAATCAAGTAACTGTTTCCCTTAAGAAATGACAATCCTAGACTTCGAAGTTTCTTTTTATGTTTTATGTTCAGTTGCTAAGAAGTCTGGAATTTCCAGCATTTAGTTCATTTTGTGGGAGTGGCATTTCTGCAGAGAACATCCCAACAGGCCCCAGACAAGCTAAAACCAGTCTTAGGAGCCCCACACCTGAGTAATTTGGACCTAGCAACTTATCCTTCAATCTGATTTTTTTTTTTTTTTTTTTTTTTTTTTTTTTTTTTTTTTTTTAGCCAAAGGAGAGTTTTAAAAACTATATGAAGAGAGATCAGACTCCGATGGATTAACATTCTTTTCTACAAGATTGGGGCTGTAAATACAGTCCAAAAGGTTTGCCTTGAATGTACAAAGCCCTAGGATTGATTTCCAGATATCATAAGCATTTGGGGAGGTGGAAGCAAGAAGATCAGAAATTCAAAGTTATCTTTGGCTACACAATGTGTTTGAGGCCAGCTTAGGTTACATGAGACCCTGTCTCCAAAAAGACAAGCGGGGGTGGGAATAGGGAAGCCGGATGGAATGAATCACAGCCCTTACCTTCACAGAGCTTATTCCTACAACATATTAGAGTGCTCACAACACACTCCTCACACAGATTAGGTAAGCAAACATCTATTAGTCAACATTTTAGAGAAAGAACTAGAGAAAAGCCGTGATCTATTCACATTCACACAGCTAACAGCTTATGCCTAGTTTTAACATAGAACCTCTCCTAAGAAATTCTACCCTTTCTTGCTTCAGTGTAATACCATGGCAGAGACTCTAAGTAAGTCTGCTGAAAAGAAACCCGGAACTTAAAGACGCACGTCTGCCATGTCCTTCTTTCTATACAAAGAACTGGAGTGCCAGAAAGCCCTGTTGGCTAGGTGCCTCCCAGGCACGAAACAACAGTTCCACTACTCTGCACTGAGCTAGGGCCCAGAGCCACACCCGTTATCAAACATGCCAATCATAAGACAAAACTGAAAAGGGCTACTGGAGACCTGGATCTCACTGCTGGCAAGTTTCTGTCCTGAATGGTGGACTCAACCACACACCACAATGAACCTCAATTCTAACAGTGGCCACTATTAATGGGGCTTATTGTAGGTCAAGATCAATCTAAGTGGTTAGTAAAAGTTGGCTTGGATCCTCTCTGGAAGCCACAGGAAGGCAATGTTATTTGCATCATTGAAGATGAGGAAATGGGGAGACAAGGGTTAAACCACTTGCTCGAGGTGGCTCAGCTCCTGAGGGGCAAGCCATGGCAGGCTCCAGGATCCTCTACATCCCTGTCTATCCTAATGTCTTAGCAGCCATCAAATTCCATCAGAATCAGCTCATGATAGAGTCAGCTTTAAAAAAAAAATCTGATACTTTCCTTCAAAAAACCAGACTTGTTAAGTGGACATCCCCCAAATTCCCTCAGTCAGCAACCCCACACCCAGAGATCGTGCAACCAGACCACACAACTATTGCTATAAAGTAGCGTGGCTTAGGTGCAACAATGTATATTAAAGAATGTTTTGTAGCAATCACTCAAGTTGAATTCATCCTTGGGGCCACCCCTATCCCCAGATGGCCACTCCTTACCTGAAGGCTGCCACCCAGCACACTGTCTCTACACTCTATGATCATAAGGCACCTTCAGACCCTATTAGAGTCCCTGTTCCCACCCAGGGTCAGCTCTTTTTGTTTTTTTACTTACATCTTGAACACTGCCCCCCTCCTTACTCCCCGTCTCAGAGTCCCACCTTCCATCCCCACTCCAACCAAAGAGCATTCACAGGCTGGACATGGCCCCCAGCACGCATGTAGTAGAGTGCTGCCTTGTCTGGCCTCAGTAGGAGAGGGTGGGTCTAATCCTGCAGAGACTTGATGCGCCAGAGAGGGGAGGGGATAGCCTGGGGGCCCCACTCTGCTAAGATTTTTAACTTTCACTTCAGAGTCACGCAAAACAGAACTGTGATGTAACTCTTCCTCATTCTCCAATGATGCACATTCACAGAGCCAGCTGCCTGACACTGACCATAAGTAAGAGCTAAGACCCTCCTCCATGACACTGGCACACTTCCTCCCGCCCCCCCCCAAAGGGGCTTCCCTTCTGACTCACTCACTCACTCACTCACTCACTCACTCACTCACTTACTCACTCATTCACTCACTCTGTACACATCTCCATGCATATTGTGAAAGATTGGTAGCTTGTTGGTTAAGTTGTGACTTTTAGAGGCAGGGGGCCAGGACTTGATGTCCTTACATGGGATTTAGCACCACTGTGTGCCTCGCTCTTCAAGACAGATAAAGACAGCAGCCCTGACATCAGAAGGCTGCTGGGGGGGTTGCCTAAATGACTCAAAATAAAGCAAGCGCTCAGAACTAAAGAAATGTGAATTCTGGGAGCCACATGCTATGAAGAGGGCTGAGCCTGCCACCTAGGAGCTGACAATCCCTGGAGAGAGATGGGCAAATGATAAATGTTGTGCTAGAAGCTATAATACAACCAAAGGCTAACGGTAAGGGCTAGAGAGATGATGGTTCAGTGGTTAGGACTGCTTACAGAACAAGCATCAAGATGTGAGTTTGGAGCCGGGCGGTGGTGGCACACGCCTGTAATCCCAGCACTCTGAGAGGCAGAGGCAGGTGGATTTCTGAGTTCGCGGCCAGCCTGGTCTACAGAGTGAGTTCCAGGACAACCAGGGCTATACAGAGAAACCCT
>BDUI01016088.1:18642-36179 GCA_002335545.1 Apodemus speciosus
AGGTGCTAAGTACATCTGTGTGAGACTGTCTCCTGATACAATCAGAATTGAAAGGATTAAAGAAAGTTTCCTCACTTCTCTCGCTATTATTTAAGGTGCCGGGCTCCCTCCTAAAACCTGCATCCATGTCCCCAACCTTGGGCAAACTGTCCCGTGTGACAGCAAATGCTTACTTTTAAAGTCCACCAACCGAAAAGCTGAAATAAAAGCAAAATGGCCGTAGGTTTCAGTATTTCTTTCTCAAGATATGCGAAAGAATGTATTCTTTAATTTAATGTTAAGTAGAAAATGCTAGAGAGTAAGAAGCCACTTTTCCAAGAGGATATTAAACACAGACCAAAGCCAGGTAGAGAGGCATGTGTCTGCGGTCCCAGCCACCTGAGAGGTCAGAGCAGGAGAACCACGTCATCTCGGGAGTTCCTGGGCAACTTGAGATTCTCTTGTAAAGCAGATCTTATCTAAAGAGACAGAGGCTTGCAGGACGTTGAATACAGAACCATTGCTGACATCAGTGCTGTTGCTAAAGTGAGAGGCTGGTTCAGCTATGCTGTGCTGTGTGGGTAGTTATTCCATAGCTTTGCCTACTTTCCAGGACAGCTCTGTGGAGCAGACCTCCAYGTCAAAAGCAGAGAATTCAGGGAGGGGCAGGTTGCACTRTACTGGTCATTTAATCGCATCTAGGGCTCTGCCCTCCTGAAACTTTCTCTGCTGGTGGAAATGTGCCATAGTTTTCCCCATCCAGAACAGTGGCCACAGCMGCATGTGGCGTTTGAACCATGGCTGGATCTGGTGGCAGCTGACTGTTTTGATGCGAAAGGCTATGAATAGATGAGTGGGTGCTCTTAGCTCCTGAATAGCCCGCTGTGGAGGATTCGATCATGGGACCACTTGAAGGACAAGCTCTCAGTCAGTGCCTAACCCAGGTGGAAAACACAACCGYGCTCCCTGCCCCACTGCCCTCACTGCTACAGTTACCCGCCCCTCCCCCCTTTCAGAAGAGGAAGGATGTGTTGGGGATCTGCAGTGCATGCCTATGAGTCTAGTTCTTGGGAGGTTGAAGCAGGAGGATCATGAATTCAAGGCCTGGCTGGGATTACATAGGAAGAGAAGGAAGGAGAGAAAAGGGAGAAAGAATTTAGAAATACAAGCCTGTCTTCCTTTCCAAATAGCCCCTTCCATAACTTTTTTTCCCCACCTCAATCCCTTTCCTCACATCCCAAGATACCTAGGAGAGAAAAGCTTGGAGCTTTTTCTTTTTTTCTTTTTTTTTTTTTTTCAGACAGACTTGAGAAGATCTGGGACTCCAGTGTGTCCCTGGAGTGTGTATAAACAAGAAGGCAGAATATCAGAATGTTATTTCCACTCTGCTGCTATGGCAAAAATACATATGCAATTAGATAATTGTTTGTTTGTTTGTTTGTTCAGCACAAAGAACTATATATAGTATTGTCTTGCCGGGCATAGTGGTACACACCTTTAATCGCAGCTTGTGGGAGGCAGAAGCCAGGCAGCTCACTGAGTTTGAGGCCAACCTGGTGTGCATAATGANTGTGTTGGGGATCTGCAGTGCATGCCTATGAGTCTAGTTCTTGGGAGGTTGAAGCAGGAGGATCATGAATTCAAGGCCTGGCTGGGATTACATAGGAAGAGAAGGAAGGAGAGAAAAGGGAGAAAGAATTTAGAAATACAAGCCTGTCTTCCTTTCCAAATAGCCCCTCCCATAACTTTTTTTCTCCACCTCAATCCCTTTCCTCACATCCCAAGATACCTAGGAGAGAAAAGCTTGGAGCTTTTTCTTTTTTTCTTTTTTTTTTTTTTTTCAGACAGACTTGAGAAGATCTGGGACTCCAGTGTGTCCCTGGAGTGTGTATAAACAAGAAGGCAGAATATCAGAATGTTATTTCCACTCTGCTGCTATGGCAAAAATACATATGCAATTAGATAATTGTTTGTTTGTTTGTTTAGCACAAAGAACTATATATAGTATTGTCTTGCCGGGCATAGTGGTACACACCTTTAATCGCAGCTTGTGGGAGGCAGAAGCCAGGCAGCTCACTGAGTTTGAGGCCAACCTGGTGTGCATAATGAGTTCTAGTACAGCCAGAGCTACATAGTGAGCTTCTGTCTCAACAAAACAAAACAAAACAAACGAACAAATAAAGGACATATAGTGAAGTTTCTTAGGGGGTGGTTAGYTATGTAAGTAAGGCTCTTATTTGTTTTTTACAAACCTGTGGATGACTTAAGAGTGAAGTGTTAGGATGTAATATGATATGTGTGCATGTATGACCCCCAACACACACACACACACACAAACACGCGCGTGTGCGCTATACTGTTCATGAGGAAAGAATGATAAATAGCAAGAACTATTGCTAACGTCTAAAACAAGTTTTTATTACTGTCAAGTAGAGGCCTCTTATGGCCAGTGCGAGTAATGGGCTGAGGACACTTGTCCTGGGCCTCCAATCAGATGATGCACAGGATGGGCGGTGAGGCAGGGCCAGGCAAATTCCATGTATGAGGAGGAAGCTGCAGGAAGGAGGGAGTGGCACTCTGTAGGGAACAAATAATGGCATCAGATCCTACCTATCTCAGGACCTTTTACCTTCATCCAAGTCTTACAACAGTGCAGTACCAGATGGGTTAGGGCTGGAGTGGCACCAAGACTAATGACAGGGCCAGTGGCGGGAAGGTGGCAATGGGAGTGACACCATGCAGGGCTTAGGGGAGCTTTGTTTTTTCCCCCACTAATTTATTCACTATGAGTGTATATGTTTGTGCTCAAATGCACTCCTGCATGTGCACACGCAGCGGAGCTTGGGCTTCCCCCAACACATTAATTTACCTACTATTCGTGTGTTGAAATGCATTTATGTGCACAAGCATGAGCTACAGCACACATGTGGAGCTCAGAGGATCCAACTTGTTGGAGTCGAGTCTCTCCTTCTACCATGTGAGCTTCTGGGATCAAATTCAGCTCATCACGCTCAGTAAGGAGTGCTTTTTCTTGCTGAGTCATCTCACTGGCACCAGAGCTGGGCTTATTGCTCCTAGTGACATCTCAAAGTCACTGAGGAGGAGGACTGAGACAATTACTTAAGGCTATACATACACACTCAGATCTCAATACCACTTCCTTTACCATCTGCAGGTATCAGATCTACTACAGACTCCTCAGCTTTAACAGCTATCCAAGGAAGGAGGGAAACTGTTCTGAGCGATTCCTTTGGTATCCCCAACTGGAGAATCAGACCCTCCACAGAAAAGGAGCCAGCTATCCTATCCCATACCCTGTAGGATTGAGACCTGTTCTTAATTCTTACCCCAGTAGGGTTGGAGACGGGCTTGGGATGAGGTGTCACTGGAACATCTGTCCGGTGCTGTCCCCCAGCATAGCTGACAGAAGGAAGGACTCAATGGTTCCAGCACAGGCAAGGCTGCTGAAGGTACACTGGCAGGGGACTGCTAGAGAAAGCAAGAGGAGACCCTCACCGTCTAGTGAGCCTCCCTATTCAGAAAGCCTGGGTAACAGGGCTGAATGACCCCCAAGACCACCTGCCTCATCCCCAGACAGTGTCTGACACTCCAGAGGATACTGTACACACAGGAGTCCAGGGAATAGTACTTTATAGAAATTCACTGTGAAGGCCTTGGCTGTCCATGGGTTTTACCCATGCATTCACCAGAAATAGGAGAGGCCATGAGAGATCAGTCCTCCCAGTTCATAAACTCCTCTCTCCTCCCAAGTACCTGTGCAGAGATAATCCCTGGAGAATCTTTTGGTCCCATCAGGTCCTGGGAAGCACCTATAAGGTGAGAGTGAATCCACTTAGAGGAAGAACTAGGCATGGGGACCTGGGGTGTGGTAAAAGACAGAGGTTCCAGGGAAGGTTGCAGGAAGCAGATGTCACAAAGTTGGACTGTCTTCTTCCCAAAGCAGAGCCTTAGGAAACTAGAAATACTAATTAAGTCCAAGGGATGATCATGTGGACAAAGCAGTCCTTAAGAACAGGATCCGTGTGTGCCCAGGATCTAGCACAGAGCCAGACACATGAGGAATGCTATGTAAATATGGATGGATGGGTGGATAGATAGATAGATGGATGGATGGATGGATGGATGGATGGATGGATGGATGGATGGATGGATGGATGGATGGATGGACGGACGGATGGATAAATGGATATGCACAGAAATCACCTGGCAGCTGTGTTTCCCATTTCAGCTTCTCTTGCCTTCGCCATTTGGCTCTTCTGTTGGAAAACCAGACCTGAGAGAGAGCAGGGACTGTCACTGGCTGTCTTTTCAGCCACCTGGCACCAGCTGCTCTTACCATGTGTCCCTGGCCTGGACTCCAAAAGTAGAGCCTTCCTCCATTCTGACACTCTCACTGCCTGCTTGGGCCTTTGCTCTCTGTCCTTTTCCTCACYGAAAAGGCTTGGGTGGGGGAAAGAGGAGAGAGAGCAATTGACAGAAAGCCAGGAGGATTTCGTCTCTCTCTCTTTTTCAAACAAGTTGGTCACCCTCTTGCTGCCGTCTCTACCTCCACAGACCTAAAGCCCCGATCGCCTGATCGGTATACATTCTTCTCCTCTACAGTTTCCTCACACGGTGTTCCAGAGCTCACTCACCCTCACTGTGTCTTCAGGCAGAGAGGTGGTAGCAGCCAGCTTTCCTCGGGCCACTGAATCTGGATACTGGCCACGCTGGAACTCTGTCGAGACAGGCTCCACAGTGAGGATAAGGGAAGGAGTAAGGTGTGGTCTCCTTGTCACTCCGCACTCCCTATTGCTCAAAACCCCAAATAACCCTTCTTCCCAAGGGCAAGCCACCCACAGCCTGTACTCCTTCAGCCTTCGCTCATAAATCTCAAGGCTATTGCCTTGCTGCCGTACTAAGCAAGCTGCCACACCAGCAGTGTCTTTCCCCACTGTCTACCCAAGCCCAGCACCTTTCTCCAGTGCCTCAGCTTGGCCCGGGGAGAAGATAGTCCGATTCCTGTGGCTGGTTCCTGGGTGGGGACCTCGGGGAACCTCCCAGTGACTGTGGGGACTGGGAAGAACTGGAGCCAAAACAGCTGCAAAGGAGGACAGTGTCTTACAGCCCTTGCGATGGTGACTTTTCTGGCTATACAGGGTCCCTCCGGTGGTTAGCAACACAGGCACAGAAGCAGAGCAGAGCTAGAGGAAGTGAAGTGCCTCGGCAGTTGCTACTCAATGTGCTCAGCAGCATGGCGCTACTTAGGGGAAATAGAATTCCTCCAGGTTTGAACAACCCCATAGAACATGGAGGAAGTTCTGAGAAGCTAAGCAGGAAGCAGAGGAAGAAGAGCGTGAAAGACTCAGGCTAACCTAGCTTCTTAGCAGAGACCGAATCTAGGAGTTAGGGGATGTAGGTTCTGTCCAAGAAATAACAGCAGCTGGCTGTCGACTGAGTGACTAATTTCATTTTCCTGAACTTCCATATTCTACCAAGAGAGAATAAGGACACATGCYGGACCCTTCTTAAGGGACTGTTGAGAGGGTGATTCAGAAAACAGTGAGAACTCATGATTGGCAGAAGGAAGTTCTATAAAATGCTAAGAAATTGGCTCCAATTATCTCTGGCAACACCTCTAAGACCCACCTGGTGACCTGAGTTGTGTCCAGCGCAACCGCTGGTCTTCCTGTAGTGCCCGAAGGACTCGATTGATAGAGGACACCTGGGGGTATTGGGGAACACATTAGGAATATGGTATACAGACCTAGGGTCGCATCCAATAGAGATCCCTCTCCCTCTCCTTGCCTGTCCCAAGAGTAGCAGCCTGACATTCTCCCCTGCCCTGTACTTCCTCCTCCGCTCCCTGGCCACCACCACATTTCGAAAGATAAATTTACGAGTCAAAGGCTGGTTCCAGCTTCCCTTAACTCCAGCCTGAAATACCCAAATTGCCAAGGAAAAGGGACTCTTCTCCTCCAGACTTGCAAACACCAGGATAGGGAGAGGGTACTCACACTGGGAGCCTTGTCCTGGGTACAAAGCCCTTCAGCACAAAGCTGGCGTTGGATCTCCCAGGCAAAAAGAGCTGGGTGCTCGTCCTTTAGCTGGGCAATTCGAGCCACCACGGCAGGTGTGGCCAGGCGTGGTTTGCTTCCCCCAATACACTTGGGTTCCAAGACGCCTGTGCGGTAGTAGCGTCCTAGGATCTTGCTCACACAGCCATTAGATACCTGAGTGTGGTGAGAAGTAAGAACAGAACACAGAAGGTATGATGGGCAGAAGGTAGGTGAGCCTTACTGAACCAAGCCGTAGAGTTGAGAGGTTCATCTCATCTTTGGGCACCTAAAGCTCCGCTTCCCCACCACTAAGAGGGTCTTCTAGGAGGAGACCCTAGGAGTCTAACACCAAGCTGCTGCCTTAAGAGAGGTCCGGGATGCCTGATTCTTGTCTCCATCACTGAGTAATGGGTTTGGCGCTACCTTAAGGCTCCGTGAGATGTCGCAGGGTCGCATCCCTCTTATTGCCAGCTGCACAATCTGCTGCCGCGTGTCCAGAGGAAGGGGCCGGCCATTCACAAAGAGTCCCCCCAGCTGATTGACACTGCTGAGTCCTGGGTATGAGGAGTAAGCTTCAACACACTGCCTCTGTCCAGGTCCCCACCCACTCTTGCAGAAGGTCTCTCTCTGGTCTTTGCAGCTTGGCCAGCTACCATACAGTATGTCGTTTTTCTGAGACTGGGCCCACCTTTTTCGAGGGTCCCCCAAACAATCCACTTTTGTGGGGGGGGAGTTGGTTATCTTCTAATCCAAAGGTAACAGAGTAAAGCATAGAGGGAGAAACTGGAGAAAAATTAGCTTAGAGCTCAGGCTAAGGACAAATGACATTGTGTTGGTGGGAGCCAAGACCTAAGGGCGGTATTCTGTCTCTAGACCCTTCTATCCTCCTCCAGCTCCCCCAGACCTCTTACCGTCCTGCTGCATGCTTCACGCTGGTACTCCTTGCAGAAGGACAGGAAGCCAACTGGCAAGCTGAAAGAGGGAGCTCCTTCTAGAAGTTTCTCTTTGGGGCTGGTTCTGCAACAATAGAGGGTTACATGTGGCCTCTTGAAATGGTCACGGGATGGAATGATTGTGACAGAGGGTCCGTAGGCTGGCTGACACTAAAGCACTGACATACTCTTACGTTCTTCTGCACTGACGTCACAGGGTCAGCTGAGGACCGGATCTTTTCGATATCCCGATAAGGAGGTGGAAGGAAGGTGTATGGAAACTAGTTTCCCACATATCTGTTAAAGAGGGGCAGAGAAGCAGAAGGGACCAAGATTCTCAGTACTCAAGAGTTTTCTTCCCCAAGTGGACAACTTGACATCTGGCCCATCATAAGCCTCCTCCGTTCTTGGTTGACACACTTGAGCCAGAGACTCTGGTTCTCAAGTTCAGGTTTCACTGTTGGACAGTCCTGGGTTCAGTTCTCCTAAGTACTAGTCAAAGACGTTCCTCAAAGCACTTCAAGGAAATCCAGACCCTTGTTTTCTGTGTTCTCCAGGAAGCTGGAGGATTTAGGGCTCAGCTCTACCTCAGGTCCTGGGCATTGGTCTCACATATTGGAAAGAGATACATAAAGCCTGAGGTGATGGCTTCTCCTAGGAGCCACACCTCCTAGCAGCTTCTAAAGTCACTGGAGCTGTTGATTCTTTTGAACATTGAAGAAGTCTAGATATCACAGTGAAATTTCATTTTCAATGGCTACCTTCCAGGCATTGCATATTTTACTAACATTTCCTGACAGTATTTTGAAAGGAAGGGGTGCTGTCTGTTTATGGGAGCAGAAGCCATCTTGAGCACAAGAGGGCCTGCACAGCAGTGGCCCACAGCCATGTCTTTTCTGCTTTCCTCAGCATTTGAGAGGAGTTGAGGCTGTCTCCTTTCATGCCTGGAGTCTTGGCAGAGCTGTAGGTAACTCCAGGGAGCAGCTTTATCCGTGGAACTTTCCTGAAATAACCACGCTGTCTTGGCTCAGTTAACTCAACAGCAATTACTTAGTGAATAGCTCATTAAACACAAGAACATTTGTGGGTTGTTTGGAAAGAAGTGAGAAGGGGGGGGGGAGGACAGAGGCAAGCAGAGCATGTTGGGCATGTAAAGAGTTAAGTTATACCTAGAGAGGGAGCAGGGCTAGAACATCAGCCAAACCTGAGTCCTTGGTAGGACTCTTTCCTTTTCAGTGGAGATTACAGTGTACCGGGAAGAGGAAATCGCCAGGCATGAAACACCAAGAATCCAGAGCCCATAGAATCTAGTGGCTACAGTGCCCTTTATTTGTTTTTAAACATCTAGAGACATGCCCCTTTAATCTCTTCGCATTCCAGAAACTCAGTAAGAAAGTCGAATTTTTTTTTCTAAAAAAAAAAAAAAAAAAAAAATGAAGGCATAGTTTGGGGTTAACATAAATCACCACCCTCTCAGAGAATAAAACTTAAGGTTCAGAAACCAGCTCCTGACCAGAGGTAAACATTTCTGGCTCCTAAGCGTGAGATTCTATTTCTCTGTTCCTATTCCTGCTTCGTACTTGAGCAATTGCCATTTTAGAAATGCAGAGGGGAAGGTTATGCTGGGAATGTGAAGGGTAAGGGATGGGGGCTTAGACTATCAGCATAGCCCTGAGTCCTTCATAAGACTTTATCTTCCCAGGTAACCAAGGGTCAAAGTCACTGTGGAACACAATATCCAAATCCAAAACAAAACAAAACAAAACAAAACAAAACAAAACAACCCCTCCAAACCCAAATGAATCATGTCCACAAACAGAAACTCACAAACAGAAAGCCTGTTTCCAATAGCTTCCCACATGGCACCAGTATATGTATTAACTTGTCAGAAAAAAAAAATACCTGACTCTCAATAGAGGGGGAAATAGGTTAAGGAGTTGAAAGAGCAGGAAAGAGCATAACTGTAAAGACAGAGGAGGGAGAAAGTTGAGTTTGGCCACACAAAGACATGGAGATAGTATGGGAGGCAGAGCAGACAATGAACCTGCTGCTGAGGTACCTGGGTGGAGGAACAGAGGTGGGGATTCCAGGCAGAGGTCTCAGGGTCCTGTGCAGGCTCCGGGGCTTGCTGGTGGTCTGGTCTTGCGACAGCTTCCACTCTGCTGCTGCTTCAGTCCTGCCAGGGGGTCCAGAGCGTCGCAGAACCTGTGCTCAGGAGCAGAGGGCAGCCTGCTGGGAGTAGCCAGTGATGTCACAGGCCATGAGCAGAGGAGGAGGAGGAGTGTGCATGGGGCTGGCTGACACTGGCCCTGAGGCAGGGCCACCCACAGCCAGTGACCCACTGTGTCCTCCTGTGAGGCTTCAGAGTCCACCTCATGTCTGTCAACCCTGAAGGAAGGATCAAGGCATTCAGACGGGCTCTCTCAATCCAGAATGAACTCAAGCATGGGCCAGTATTTTAGGAAAGAGTGAGGAACATAGAAGATGAGCAGCTTCAGACTGTGTACCCAAAGTTTCCCATGTATCAAAACACAAAAGAAGAAGAAGTACAGATATCATTTCCCAGCCATAGTGCACACATCTGAGCTTTTAAGTCAATCCCCAGATCATGTGCGTGTTATTACAATAGATGAATGATATATAGCCAGATTGAGTACAGACTGAGTTGGCTTCTAGAACCTCAAGAGAAGGAGAGCGGGTGGAGAAGAGCGTGTCACATAAATCAGTTGTCTCCAGAGAGGATTCTCACCGATCCTCCACTTGATTCCTTGACTGAAATGACATGAAGGACGAGTCCTTGCCTGGAAATAGGGCCATCCTGGACTTCAGGACATGGACAGTGGGAGGAGTGGATGGGGATTCGTGTCTGAGGATGACTACAAATGCACATTTCTAAGGACGGACACACACACAATCTAGTCTTCTCTCTTCCATCTCTGGATATTTTCAGACTCCATTTTACTTGGGATTTGGTACCTTTAGATTAAATACAAACTGATACTGCTATTCCCTCAAAAGACACCCTAGATTGTCTGGGCCATTGCAAGGGCAAGAAAACCAGTGTCTGGGTAGGGTGGGGCGCTGGAAGTGAACGTGGATCATGGTGCTTGGAAACCTTGTTGCTATGGCAATCCTGGGTAGATAGATCCCTGTGGGGCGTGAAGGAGTAGATGTGGAAAGCCTTGTGGGTCCATTTTATATTTCAGAATCTGTAACTCGGTCACAGAAGTGAGGTTCAGGTAAGCAACCCTGATTTCTTGGGGGCATTAAGAATAGACCTAGAAATCAGAGGAGAGAACAGTAGGTCTCACTGGTAAGTGCTTTGGGTTTGGCAATAGAGAAGTGGGTATCGAATATGAACCTGGATCTTGGAGTTGGAAACCGTTGTCTTCCAAAGCCAAATGTATCACAGATATGGGTCTTCGGTCCTACCCTGACACAGTCACCACTCCCCTGCCAGGCTGCTCCAGCATCTTCAGGCTGAGCCAGAGCGCTGGCGCAGAGGGAAGACTGCAGCAGATGGTTTCAGCACCAGGGGCAGGACAGCACGGCCCCGAGAGCAAGGAGAGCCCTTCCACCAGGGGCAGCCAGCAGGGGCAGCTGGGGGCTGCTCGAGCAGTCTGCTTAGCTGTGTCTGGTGAAAGAAGGTCCCCAAGAAGAGGGTAACCCTGCTCTCCATCTCCTCCTGCCTCATTCCTTTCTTTGGTTCTGTCCTTGCATCTTGAAGCTCAAGGCTCCTGCCCTGAACAGTCTTTTCCTATGGACAGCTGCCTGAGGGTGTAGGTAGGGGTGTCAGGGGGGGAGAAAAGACAAGCCCTGGCAGATGGTGGTGGCAGCGATTTCCCCCATAAACTACCCTCTCTCTCGGTCTTTACAACAGGCTCTCGGGTCTGAACAAACAGAAGCTTTCGACCCAGAGGTGATAGGGAGAGGGAAAAGGGGGAAAGGGCCCTGGCGGGGGACCTAGCAAGCCCAAAGGCTCAGTCGCTCAGCCCTCTGCCCATCGCGCCAGACTGTTTGAGAAGCAAATATCTGCCTTCACTCTCTGACTCTCCCAACTGCCCCCACCGGGTTTGGGGCTAATTGTCCCTCATTAGCTGGGCCCAGCCCCCAGGCTGCTGCCAGCCCCCGCCATCTGCTCACAATTATACATTAACTCAGAGGTCTTGTCGCACGCCAGCCAGGCTGTGCGCCCCTCTCCCGGGCCAGCCAAGGCCACTCCAGCTCCTTCCTCGCCTGGATGTAGAGCCTGGATCCTTGGCTCCTGTCTTTGGGGAGCCCCTGGTCTAAGGGCCTGTGACTGTGGTAAAAGTTCTATCCTTAGTAGTGGTGGCTGAAGTTCCTCCTTGCTTTCTTCGTGTTGCCAAAAGGCGAGCTAGCCCGTGCGTAAAGCTGGAGAGCACAGGGCGCGGCAGGCGCACCGGCCCGCTGACTTTGTCTGCCAACTACCCGGGAGCTCTTGGCACCTTTTGAAGGAGGTGATGCCAGTTTCAGGCTGTTTCGCCTCTCCCTTTGTGTAGGCTATGGGGTCCCGGCCCTCATCTTCCCTTTCTAAAGAGATCCCCATCTCTCGCCAGTCCTTAACTTTTCAGAGCGCACGCGCCACAAATCCACACTCATTCTCCTAGAGCTAGCACCTCCCACTTTAAAGTCCAAGCGGTTCCTCTGCTACAAAATTATAAGGGTTCTTCGAATTCCCTGGATATTTCTGAGCGTGGGAGTCGCGCTAAAGTGACACTCTCCGCCCCACAAAATTTCGTGCAGTCATTTTATTCCCCTAGACATGATTTCCCTCCAGTGTCAGAGCTCTGTTCGCCTGCAAGCCCCTGCGCTGTTCAGTTTAGAGTGGACGCAACCAGGGTCCTTCCCTCCGCTCGCCCCAGAAAGGCAGGGAAAAGCGCATCCTCCATCCTGTTTTGAAGTAGGAGAGTAGGGGGAAAATCCTTTCCTCTGTTCTTTTTCTCAGGAGTTCCTTAATCTCTGAGCTCGTGCCTGATCCAACTTAGTTATAGAACTAGGGTAGGGCAGGCGGGGTGGTGAGTCTGCACTTCCCGAAGACAAACTCCCCACAGAACCGGGAAGTTCAGAGAGACTAGAGCTACCAGCCTAAGGAGAGACCACGAAGCTCAGCTGGTGTGAAAAGACGGTCTAGGTCTAGAGCTTCCAGGCCAAACCCTGGGCCTGAAATCAAAAGGTGACTTTGTGCCAGCCACCAGTCCTGCAAAGTGGGAAAGGGCTGGGTAGGCCCTGGGGCTCCCTGGGAATCGCTCACTCACGCTGAGCTCGCTTCGCTCTGCCTCAATTTGCCTAGGACTTTGCCCTACAGATACGATATGTTTGACAGAGAATTGGCATATACTCCGCATCCACTTCCTCGGCCGGCATGTTGCAGTACCACGGTACATGCGTTGTAGTTAATAGACAATATCTGCTTCCTGAAGGCCGTACTCAATTCTGATTTCCTCACTTCTTCTGGAAATCCTGTCTCCTTCAGTTCCTCTGAACCACTTTCTCAGCTCCTTTTGTTTTTACTCATTGGGGTGGTTTTAAGGAATCATGTATTTCATACCTCATGCCTCGATAGGAAGAGCTTCTAACTTAATTGTCTACTGTGTAAAAGCGTCAAAACCCACACATACTTATTATGGGGGTATCATGTGATGTCTGACACATGTATCTAGTGTGTAATTTTAAAATCAGCTTAAACACATCTCCTTAAACACTTAACATTTCTTCATGGTGAAAACATGTAAAATCCTCTCTTCTAGCTTTTTTAAAATATGCATTACATTACACAAAGTACCTTTCAGTAGGGGCACTCCAGACCTTCTGGCTCCTAAGCCACCATAAGTAAGTTCCCCTTGGTTAACCTCTCACCAGTTGTTCCTTTCCTACCGCCTTTCTAATGTGTTGGGGTTTTTTGTTTGTTTGTTTTGTTTTGTTGGTTTTTGTTTTGTTTTGTTTTGTTTTTTTAGTTTTTTCTTTGAGACAAAATCTTATGTAGCCCAGGCTGGCCACAAACTTAAATATGGCTGAAAGTGATGCTGAACCTCTAATACCCCTGCCTCCGCCTCTCCAGTGTGATACTCCAGGCATTCACACCTGGCTAGCTCATGCACGTCGGATGGATGGACTAGTCCGGTGGGTTTAGGAGATGAAGGCCAAAGAGGTACATTGATGTTTCTATCACATCAAATTAAGGGTACCTAGGATGACATGGTTTGTGGTTGTCGAGGTTGACCCTGATCATCTAGCTGAAGTGGTGTGTGTAAGCTCTGCCGACCTAAACTACGTCTCCTATATTCTATACAGTATTCTTCTGAAGAAAGTTGCTGGTGTGCAAGTCGTATTTAACAATGGGGAGTTATGTTCGCTTGCTTGAGAACGCAGTGTCCACATAGACAAGTTGGACTTCTGTGAAAATTTGTCTCCTTTCTTATCTATGTGCTCAATAATTTATTTGCTCAGTATTATTTGTGGTGTCAATATGGATGTATTTATTTATAAGAAAACTTATTTTATTCTTTAGGGCATAATTAGATGTACTACTCAGTTTTTACTGCTCAGTTTTCTCCAGGGCTGGCCATCATGCCTGTGTTCCCTTCAGCGTGCCCTTGCTGGCCACACCCACACAGACTTTGTGTGGTTTTTGTTCGGGGGGTGGTTGAGGCAGTGCTCCATTGCTTTCTGAAACTGAAACACGCATCAAGCTTATCTCCTCTGTTTCCCACTCTTAGAACCAATGATTTCTCCAAGGAGCGCTGGTCCTTTTATTAGACAATGGTATGAGAAACCAAAGTCTGGGCGCTAGTGTTTTAGCAGCTACTGGGGTGTCATTGCTTCTAATACATGTATGTTTCTATATGTAAGCGTTTGAATCTACAGTAAAATAACACAGCGTTGCTAACTGTAACCTATTATTACAGGCACCATTTTAGTTTTATCCCTGTTTATGTGTAAAATGTAATCTGCCATCTCCTTACCAATTTTCCCGAATTCAAGTATACATTGTTATACATTGTTCCCAACTCTATACATTGTTATGGTGACAGAATGGTTAGTACAAACCAGTGTTGGGCAACATTGTATCAACTAGAGGACAGTGCTTATTTACGGTTTATTTACTTTGGTGCTTGAGTTTGTTTCTAGGGACTCACCATGGTAGATAAACTCTCCATCACTGGACTACTTCTCTATCAGGACTACATCTCCATCCAACCTCTGTACGAATACTCTCACCTTTAATTTTTTAGACCCCTGCCATACCCAAAGTTACCCAGAGCAGCACCTTTTCTACTCTCCCCTTCTGGGAGGTTGCTGCATAGGTGTACAGTGCAGCTGGTTTGATTTGACACATTCTGCATTTCTTGTTAAATTCCTTTGCTACATTTACGTGATTGTTTTGAAATTGCACCATTAGGGCTTACCRTTTATGCTGTAACCTTCTGTAGATGCCAGGTTGAGCAGTATTATGTGTCCACAGTTATACCATTATACAGAATAGTAGACTTGCTACCTAAGGATTATTGCTAGACCAAATTCAACCTTTCTCCTTTCTTTAAACCCCCCCCCCCCCGTAAACACCGAACTTTTTTTTGAGACAGGAGCTCTGTATTTTGTACCTCTGGCTGTCTTGGAACTCACATTGTAGACCATCTTTCACCCCAGTTCTGGGATCAGAGGCATGCACCATGGAGTCTGGCTTATGTGGTACTTCTTTTTTTTTTTTTTTCTTTTGTTGTATCATTTTGGCTGTTTGTTTGTTTGTCTCACTATGTAACCTGACTAGCCTGGAAGTCAGAGATCTGGGCCTGACTTTACCTCCAGAGTGCTGGAATCAAATGTGCATGCTACCACCAATGGGCTGGTTTTGCTTTTTTTTTTTTTTTTAAGGAAGAGAGAGAGGGAGAGGGAGAGGGAAAGGGAGAGAGAAGAGAGGAGAGAGAGAGGGGGGGGTTCTGACGAAGTCCAGATTTGCTTAAAATTTTACTTTAAAATTTACTATGCAGCCAAATGATGACCTTGAGCAGAAGCTCAAGTCTCCGGCCTCCCCTTCCCGAGTGTTGGGACTACAGGCTCGCACCACCACTGCCCTTTAAGAGGTTTTATAGTTTTGCATTTAACATTTAGGTTCATGGCCAGTTTTGAGCTGACATTTGTGAACTGTGGAGTCTATTTGTCAGTCTATGTAGTCATTTTAAAATATATTCTAACTGTTCCAATTTGTTGAAAAGACTCTCTTCTTCACTGAACTGTGTTTGCCCCTCTTTTGAGAGTATTTGGCTGGGGGCTGGAGAGATGGCTCAGCAGTTAAGAGCATTTGCTCTTGCAGAGGATCTGGATCTAATTCCTAGCATCCCCATGACAACACATAACCATCCATAGCTCCGGTTGCGGGGCATCCGATGGCCTCGTCTGACTTCCGTGGGTCCTAGTCACACCGACGGTGCACAGACATACGTGAGAGGAAAACACTCATACACATAAAATGAAATTTAAAAATCTAAAAAAAATTGAAAAGGAATATTTGACAGTGCTGGTGTGGATTTACCTCTATGTTATTGATTCTGTGTAATTGATCTATGACTCTATCCTCTCACTAATACCATGCTCTCTTTGTTATATAGCTTTAGAGTAAGTGTTAAGTTGAGGATGGGAATTACCCAGCTTTATTCTTCTCCATCAATAACTATGCATTTTTAACTTTTTAAAAATTAAGCCGGGCAGTGGTGGCACACGTCTTTAATCCCAGCACTTGGGAGGCAGAGGCAGGTGGATTTCTGAGTTCAAGGCCAACCTGGTCTACAGAGTAAGTTCCAAGATATCCAGGACTTACAGAGAAACCCTGTGTCAAAAAACCAAAAAAATAAAAAATTAAGTGTGTGTGTGTGTGTGTGTGTGTGTGTCTGTGTGTGGTGTGCCCATGTCATGGCACTTATGTTGGAGTAAGAAGACAATGCTCTGGAGCTGCTTTCCCCCTTCCACTGTGTGTGTCCAAGGGGTCAAATTCAGGTTGTCAGGCTTCGTGCTTTTACCTGGTAACCATCTTGCCGCACTTAGCTGTACACTTTARTCAGTATGTCAGTCTCCATAAAACAGTTCRCTGCAGTTTTGATTAAGATTTTGTTAGGAGAAATGGACAGTTTAACACTACAGGTTTTCCAATCCATTAATATTGATTGCCTATTTAGCTATTCAGATTTTCATTGATTGGTTATTCAGATTGTTTCATTTAACACTTGTTAAAATGAGCGTTGACTAGTCTTTCCTCTCACAGATCTGGTACCTATGTTTTTAGACTTATATGTACATATTTTACTTTTTGTGCTTCTTTATTTCAATGGATAGTATTATTTTTTATTTCAAATTCTAATAATTTACTATTGGCATAAAGGAAAGCAATTCACCATTGTACCCTGAGACCTTGCTACACTTATTTATTAATTCCAAGAAGTTCAGACAGCCATCCCGAGACCAACCTCATGTAACTCTGGGAAGCGATTGTCTAATACTTTGGGTTTTTACACATGGGAAGCATGCCTCTCATGAATGAGGTCAGCTTTTTTCCTTCTTTCCAATCTTTATCTTCCTATTTCGGGACTTTCGGCATGAAGAGGGTAGAAACACTGGGAGAGAGCCTCAGGGGCCGGTTCTCAGTTTTGGGAAACTGTTGAGTTTTTTAGCATGAACTATCGAAGCAGTAGGGTTGTTTTGTTTCAGTCTTCTGAACGCTTCCTTCTGCTCTGCTGTGCACTGCCCTGTGAGCCCCGACCCTCTCAGATGGGCTGCCCTACCGTTTAGCAGCCAGGAGAGCTAGTCTCCCTTCCAACACACTCTGGTCAGAGCCATTCTGTTTTACATCTTACGTTTATTATTAGCATGTGCATCTGTACATGGGTGGGGGCACATGTGTGCGTGTGTGTGCGTGTGTGTGTGGGGGGGGGTTGAAACAGCTTCAGTTTCTCAACAGAGAGTTGAGATGAGGGCCCAGAGATTATTTTTTTTTTACATTTGCATCTCTGTATACACATCCTTCTCCATTGTCAGCATCTCCACCAGAATGGTACATTTATTACAGCCAATGAGCCTGTAGACATTGAGGAAATCCGCCTCTCCTTTAGTTTTCTGAGGCTGGTGGTTGTTTTGTTGTTTTTCTTTGTCATGGATGGGCATTTGATTTTGTTAAATGCTTTTCCTATATCGATTGGTATAACAATATGATTTCTTCATTAGCTTGTTGATGTGGTAGATTACATTAATGGACTTTTAAATATTTAACCAGTGTTGCCTAGATGGATCACTTCCCACGTGGCTATGGTGGATTCAATTTGTTCGCGTTCTGCTGAAGAGTTTAATGTATTTGTTCATATACATGTCTGCATGTATACATTTTCCTTTCCGCTAATATTTTCCTCTCAGCATTAGGAGAGTGCTGACTTCATTTATATGGGTGGGAAAGTGTTGACTCAGGTAGTCAGGTTTGGGATGGGGCRAGGCTTATCCAGCAGATGTAACTCTAGTCAACACACGCAAAGTCCTCAACCTGTATCTGTACCTTGGGCAGTAT
>BDUI01016089.1:15388-31689 GCA_002335545.1 Apodemus speciosus
CTCTCTCTCTCTCCCTCCCTCTCTCTCTCTTTCTCTCTCTCTCTCTCTCAGACACACACACATATACACACAGACACACAGAGAGAGACATGTACTTTCTCTGCAATTACTAGAATAATCCATTTCTCAATGAGTTGTCATTATTTCCAGTGGAAGATAAGGTTCAGAGATAAGAATTCAGACTGAGTTACAGCATGTCTTCAATGATATATTTTAGGGTAAAAGAAACAACATGGAATTATTTATATTTGCAAATGGCTACTCTGGTGATTGAAATTTACTATTTACTTATATTTATTCTTGGATAAAGAATCAGAATGATTCAGCTGCATTTTAAGAACAATTATATTTGTTGAAAACAGTATCAATATGAGGACCTTGATATGGAAGCTAGGATTATTGAGTATTCATATTTTAATAGCTCATTTGAACTATTTTACATTTAATACCTAAGCTGATTAAAGCAGATGAATTCTGTTACTATGAAACATGTACTTTAGTGGTAGCAACATTTGTTGCTATGAATTATGTTTGGCATTATTAGCTAAATGATTATATTCAGAGTAGTATATGATTGTTAATATTGTGCCTTATTCAACCCTAACTATTAAACTCCTTTTAATTTCAAAAGTCTATTGTCAACAAAAACATAGGTCTCAGTTCTGTATATGCATGCAACAAGTCAGGAAATATGATTGTGTCCATGGATAATTATTAGGATGTCTTTTAATTCTATATAAATGAATGCCTTACATGAATATATTTCTATGATTTGTGAACACTTGGTGTGCAGAGACAAAAGATACTGTGAACAGAGTGTGTGCATAGGAGACCTCAAAGCCTGCCCTCACAGTGACAAACTTCTTCTAATCTAGGCCACATTTCCTGATAGTGCCTCTCAAGCATTCAAACATATGACTCTATTAGGGTCATACCTATTCACAGCACCACAAAGACTGAATATTTGGCTCCATATTATCCTGTTGTCCACTGATGGCCTGTGACTAAATTATTCTTTGACATTTGCAAACTGGGAATTTTCTTATTTCATCATTCTCCATATTTAAAGATCTTATGAGTTTCTATGTCAGTGCTGGATATTGAAGCTGCACAGCTCTATAAGTGTAGCCAGGTATCTACTGAGTATCCATCTCTCCATCCCTAAAATTAGCTTTGTTAATTTTGTTTTTATTGTTCTTGTACAGTGTTAGTGTATGTGCATATGGTGTGTGTGTGTGTGTGTGTGTGTGTGTGTGTGTTTCATAGATTCTGGAGTTATACATTGGATCCCTTGGCAATAAAATGATAGTGAATTATAAACTAACAAATGGGTTCTGTGTACCAAACTCCATTCTCTGATAGTAAGATCCCTCAACAACTATGCTGTCTCACCATCCCTGTGTGTTTTCAATCAAACACCTTGAATATGACAAACCTTGGCCGTAGTCACAAAGCCACAGAGCAAGATGCTGGATTATGGAGCTCCACAGTGAGTTAAAGACGTCTAAATACATCACCATTTACACAGTCATAGAAAGAAAAGGTGGTAACTGCACATTCTGAATTCAAAGAGGAGCCAGTGGAATGAAATTAACCACTAAAATCCACACACCTGATGAAGCTAAAAACAAGGAGGGCTTAAGGGAGTATTCTTGTACATGTTTTAATTAAATCTTTTATTTAAGTACTTAAGTATTTGAACTTGGATTCATGAGTTAAGATATAATTTTCTACATGTAAAATCATAACAAAAGTTAGTAATTTCTCATTCATTATTCTCTTGAGAAAACATATCAGGTCCACAGATGTTATACACCAAACAAAGTAAAAACCACTTTTACTTGAGAAAAATAGCTAAACCTATAAATAAACAACAGTCTCCCATGCTGAGATATTCTTAGGTTAAATTGTGGGAAAATGAAAAGCCATATGGAAAAATATGTGGAAAGTAATTGGAATCTAGCTGAAAAACATACAGAAAGAGCATCCAACCATATTTGAAAAGCACATCAGTGGAAATACATAGTTATAGAAAATTAAAATATTTTGAACAACTTGGAAATTATCCAGATAGATGCTTTTAAAGATTTGTCACAAATATTTATTATTTTTCTAAGTAAAATAATTCAGTTAAATATAGTTTCTAACATTGACTAATATAAGTCTAGTTTAATCAATAATTCCTTATGTTTTAGGCAATATTCTCAAGTGGAAGATATTTAGCCTCCCATTTAACTAACAATATTTTTAAAATAATCTATGTTCATCAAAACATAATTGTTATTAATAAGACTGGATATTTTATGCAGTATTATCCTGACAATTTTAAAGAAGAATTGCAGAAAGGCAGTGGCTAATATAAGTGTAGCTCAGGTATCTTTGTGTGCATGTGTTTGGATGTGAGTACATGTTTGTGTTTATGTATATGTTTGTGTATGTGTATATGTATGTGTTTGTATGGAGAGTGTTATATGTGTGTGTTTTCCTGGGATATATATGGTTTGGTGTATGCTTCTAGGTATATGGTTGTGTCTATATGCTTAAGTGTAGTGATTGTGCATAGATTTAGGTACATATATGTATGTGGATTCAAGAGCTTTTGTACAAATGAAGGCACCCACGTTCACCCCAGGACATGCCAGGAGTCTTTTCCCATCCTTTTTTCACAATATTCACTGAAGCAGGTGCTCTGAATGAACCTACATGTCTTGACACAGTATAATTGATCTAGCCAGCTTTCTCCTGAGAATCTCAACAGCATATAATCACCCTTAGGTGGCCAAAACAGCATGCCCCACATAAGGGTTCTGTAGATTTATTTTTTAATTTTCAAATTTGTAGGGTAAGCATTTACTTAACATAGCTATCTTCTCAGACAACAGAGATGGCTCTGTTTTTAAATTAGGCATGCCAATAAAAATTCTAATCTTAATTTCTAAACCATCCTTGGTTTATCCTCTGAATTGTGTATCAATATTCAGGAAGAATGACAAACAGCTTTAGAACTCATGTAATGCAGTCCAAAAATTAGCCCAAACATGCGGGGTGCACCACAGTTTGGGCATAGCCCAGGACTACATGTCTGGTCCACACATTCCCCACAATCTAACAGATTAATGACTCACTCACTACCCTTGGAAAAAACTTAGAGATGTAGATTCTCAGCAATTACCCCACACTTAGAAAACATTTGGAAAGTTAAAATTGTTAATGGAACTAGGTTAAGATTTTTTTATTAATGGCTCAAGTAGAAAATCATAGGGAATAATTTGAAGTTCAGAAATGCACAATTATTAGTTAAGGTAGGGAACATTTACGGTCAGGGAACAAGAACAGTGGCAGCACTGGATGACATGACGTTCACTAATGCTTGACTGGTGGTGATTGATTTCTTAATATCCATCTTTGCTCCCAGCTTCCTGAAATGAAACAACCCAAACACAAAATGGAGTATATAGCTAAACAGAAAATTCACAACAAATGAATCTCGAATGGCCCAAGAATCACTTAAAGAAAAGTTCAAAATCCTTAGTCATTAGGAAAATAAAAATCAAAACAACCCTAAGTTTCCACATTATACTAATCAGAATGGCTAAGATCAAAACCTCAGGCTACAGCCCATACTGGGGAGAATCTGGAGAATGAGAAACACTTTTCCATTGCTGGTGGGATTTCAAACTGGTACAGCCACTCTGAAAGTCAATCTGGAGGTTCCTCAGAAAACTAGAAACAGATATACCTGATGATCCAGCTATACCAAAAAGATGCCCCAACATACCACAGGAACACATGCTACACCATGTTCATAGCAGCCTTATTTGTGCTAGCAAGAAGCTAGAAACAACCCAGATGTCCCACAAACAAAGAATTGATATAGAAAATACGTTTCATTTAAGCATTGGAATACTATTCAGCTATTATGAACGAGGACATCATTTGGTTTACAGAAAATGGATGGAACTAGAAAATATCATCTTGAGTGATATAAGTCAGATTATAAAGAACATGTGTTGTGGTGAGTTTTAAGCTGTACTGCTTTGTGCTCCCAACTGGTACTAAGCAAGCACCTACCCAGGAGCTATCTTAGGTCCATGAATGGAAAACACACACACACACACACACACACACACACACACACACACACACACCATGTGTATATCAATTAATTTTAAATTGCTTTGCTTAGCTCAAAGACTGAATACACCTAAACCTTTCCCTGCTACCTCAGGCCCAATCAGAGTGTGGCCATTCGGCACCTACCTGAAAGCCTGCAAGGTCTGTTGGCTTTATCTCCTTCTACTACTGTGTCCTCTTCTTTTTTCCAGTCCTGGTGATTCTCCCTGTGCCCTCACACAACAATATGTGTCCTATCCTGTGTTCAGCCATTAGCCACTGGCATCTTTATTGATAGATCAAAAATTGAGTACAAGGAACTTCATTGTCTAGACAAGCAGATGAAAAGCATTAGCACCAATCTACACCATCTCACCATTTCTATCAAAAAAAGAACTCTTCTATCTGATATAAACTGAATTATGTTTTGATTTTAGCCTATAAAACCATTTTATAAACCATGTTTTTAATTTTATATAATATCATTAATGTTAAACAACTTAAGTTTGCTTATGGGACTATAATTAGTCTTCATCCCCATCAGAAATCTGAGAACGAATTAAATATTACCTATGTATATATTAAGCACCAAACACAGCTTCTCAAACTTAAACAACTGTAGAGACAGTTGACTACCTTGAGAGTCCCTTAATTTCTTATAACTTTGGAGCATCTGTCTTTACCTGTCTGGCCCAGAGCAATTTGGCAGGCCCAGAAATGCATTAGGAATATAAAGGACTAGCTACCCTATCTTAGCAGAGATTAGTAGTAGACTATCATACATCTGTTTGTCCATTTTGTACAGTATTTTGTCTGCAAATGAAACAGGCAATTTCTGCCCCATGGCTACCATGTGATAAGCAACATTGACTGGAAGTCTAGATGCTCAATATTTTCTTTGAACTGTAAATGGGGTAATGTCAGAAGCAAACATGACTCCAGTCAATATGAAATCAATAAATGTCAGATTTTATGGACTGGTGATGTTTTTTTTTTAAACTATCTACATTAAGTATATTTGAATTGTTAAACTGTAGCTACTTTTATCCATTTCTACTTGAGTAAATTGAAAGCACATTATTATAATTAAATTAGAATCTAACCTAACCATGAGTTTACTATTGGCCCACAACTTACATTACTTAATCTTTTCTTAAATGAGTTGCATAGGCACATTACCTAAGAGTAACAATATTAATTTCAATCTTTGTATCAATATATAGATTTATACATATGAAAACCTTAATTCTATATTAATATATAAATTCTGTACCATTGTAAGAAATTATAACTTCAGTTCTACATCAATTACAATGACTTCTACCAATGTAAGATTATGGCTACACAATGCTTTGTACAAGAATAAATTTAGTAATACATCCCATCTATTTCCTCTCTCTTCAAAATTATTACCATTCCCAAATGATTCCTTAAAATAGCAATCTATCTATAATTTGTAAAATAATCATTACCAGATACCCAAACCCATGGAATTTGTGCTGACAACTCCTGATGGCTTTTTCCTACTGAATAAGGGTGACAAGAAATTCGTTAAAGTGGCAGTGAGGGATAGAAAAATTAGAATTGTTAGAATTAAGAAAGATAAATTTCACATCTATTATCTTGTCTCTGTATGCTTAGAATGCTTAGGATTTGACTGAAGTTCTGACTGGATCCATCTGAAAGGTTGGATGAGGCAAGATGATCTGGAATCATCATCAATCCCTGAAGCTGTTTTGGAAGCAAGTCTCTGAACAGCATCAGGAAGGAGGAGACTGGAATAGCAAGTCAATTCAGCATCTCTGATGATAAATGTTGCCAAAGCTTTAGATTCAATAATATATGAATCTAACAAACAAAAATTTAGTACAATTATGATATTCATATGGATTATGAAGAGTGCACAAATCAGTTAAGGATAATATTTTGATCCTTTTTTGAGCAGGTGAAACACAATGGTCTTTTTATTAGTTAATGTTATCAATAACCAATTGTAATAAATCTTCATTTATATCATATGAAGGAGAGCACAAATAATCTTAAGGATTCCATAACCAATAATATTTATCATCTCATTTTATCTGAAGTTTTGGCTGGAGACATTTTTATGTCTAATCTTCTTACTGGGTTATTCCTATGTCAAGGCATCAGCATATTATTTTACCTGTCTTGTTTGATTTTCTCAAATTTTTTGAGATCTTCAGGTGGTCTTACCCTATCATATCTGATCCATATCACTCTGGATGGATTCCAGAGTCTTTTCTCTTCTCCTGTCAACTCTAATACAGAAGATCTTTCCGAAAATAGTGTGTGCTTGCTCCAATAACTAGAAATCATTAAAGATGTGGCTTGACATTCCTCCCAGAGGAATTGTAATATAACCAACAAATGCATAACCACATTCATTCTGATAATTAAAACAACTCAAATCAATTAAAGCAATCCACTCAAATATTAACTGTTGAGACAGTGCTTCTTCACCACATCCTGGGTTTTGACCTATAATTTAAGATCAAATGTAATGTTATATTTTGTAAAGTTTTTGGGGAGCACAGTTTTTTTCATGGTCATTTACTAGTAGAAAACTAAAATTTAATTACATTATAATTTTATCAGTTTGTAAGATTTTTCTGGGATATATAAGCCACAATAGAAAAAAATAAAATTTGGGCTTGAAATATTGTCCTTCTATCTATTCACTATGTGTATTTGTATATAGGTATAAAGATTGTGTGAGTATGGTATGGAAAATTGTTCCATCCATCTATCTGCATATATGTGTGTACATATGTGTGTATATATATACATATAAAGCTTATCTGGTTGTGCATTGGAGCTTGCTCCATCCACCCATTTTTATGTATTTATGTATATCTATGTGTGAGATATGCTTGGAACCTGTTTGTTTTAACTTTGTTCCATTCACAAACCAGGTATATATAGAGAGGTACATATGTATATATATATACGTATATGTATGTAGGAAATACTTGGAGCCAGCTTGTTTGAGCTTTGCTCCAGCCATTCAGTGTGTGAATATTTATATATCTATCTATAGGTCTGTACTTGTGTATGTTTGTAAGTACGTATGTATGTATGTATGTATGTATGTATGTATGTATGTGTGTATGTATGAAGTTATTGTAATCTGCTTTTTTCTTGATTTACTCACTGTATATGTATGTGTACATATGAATTTTATTTCTTTCCTTTTTTTCTTGCAGACCCTAGGAGTTCAATGTTTTCACTGGCTACAGGAAGTGCTGGCCCCAGTAAATTAAGCTTTGTTCTGCTAAAGTCTGTTGAAAATTTTCTCTACTAGCTACCATAGACAGCAGTCCCTATCAATATCTGGACTGGCCCTCATCATCATCTGTAAGCACTGATTCCCATGGGCTGCCTGCCTCAGTTTACCTGCCCAACAAATGCTGAACCTGGATATTAGCATCAATTCAAGAGGAACAAAAAGCACCTATTGTTAAGAATGGTTTTCAGAAAGTGTTATGTTTTCCCGCTGTAGGTATGACAGGTAATGCTGTGGTTGCCTCTGTTCAAGGGCAGTTTAGAATACTGGCAAAAGAAACAGTGATAAAAATTTCTATAACTTCAGTAATGTAATTTAATTTTTCTTCAAATAACTCTAAAATAGATAATAGAGCATATGTTGAGTATTTAGACAAAACAAATTTTACAAGATAATTGAAAGCACCTATTAAAAAATATTTTAAATATGTCATACTTTCCCAGCAGTAATGACCTTCAACATTTCTGTAACATGGCAATAAGATAGAGATATGTACCACAGTGCAGCAAAATAAGTGATGAGCCTTGAAATGGTTTGACAAGACAGAACACTTTCACTATACATTCAAGAGTTTCTACATAAAAGAGTAACACATATTAGGAATATTATAGTTATTAAGTATTTTGAAAGTAGTTCAAAGGTCTTGATATAATTGTACTTTGTGATTTGTTATAGTAAATTTTATAACATTATTATAAATAATTCCACAAAGTTTCTCCTACTTAGAAAAGCATACTTCATAGGATACCTTACTAATATATATATAGAATATGTGTAACTTATAAGATGTCAGACTTAGAAGAAACCCTTGACAAATGGCTATCTGTAGTGCTATTAGCATACCAAAGCACACAGTGGCCACCAGGCTCAATCAGTGCCTGTGGCTCCTCTCAGCACTTCTCACTCTAACCTTAGCTCTCCATCTCTATGTTTGTCTCTCTCACTTTTCTTCTTTCTCTCTCTCTAGCATATTTCTGATGTCTCCAGCTCTCCCACATATCTACAGTACAAACCTGCCCCTCAACTGACCTTGGAACAGTAATCTCCTCACATTAAACACTTAGGAGATAACATTATTTATTAAATAGAATAAAATGTCTTACTAAAACATGTAGTAAATTTTATATTATTTTTAATTGTAATCATCTGTGTTTTATGCTCTCAGTTCAAAAAAATCACTGAATAAATTCATAGGTTACAGAAAAAAAAATTAAAATGAGCCTGTGTGCCATTGTCCATTTGCACATTTCTTATATACTTCATATGCATTCATCATCAACAATGAGAAAGTCACCTTATTAATTATTAAATAGTAACTTGATGATGGTGTATACTTAAAAGCATTTGTAGTATATATAGAAAGCATATATGTGCATACATGTATGTATACACATGCCCACTTATGCAATTCCCTATCAATGTGTATTGAGCATATTTTATATATGAGGTATTGTGAATAGTGACTCAGTACATATGAGAGTACATTAATCTCATTAGCATTTTGATTTCATTTTCTTTTGATGTATGCTCAGTAGTATTCTGTCTCTGATCCACACTTTATCTCCATATTTTCTCCTGTATTTCCCACCCCTAAAAAACATTGAAGCACCCATATTTTGGTCTTCCTTCTTCTTAGGCTTCATATGATCTGTCAACTGAATCTATGGTATTCTGAATTTTTAGGCTAATATCCACTTATCAGTGAGTCCTTTTGTGACTGAGTTATCTCACTCAGGATGATATTTTCAACTTCTATCAATTTGCCTGCAAATTTCATGAACTCATTATCTTTAATAGCTGAGTAGTACTCTATTRTGTAAATATACAACATTTTATGTATCCATTACTGTGTAGAAGGGCATACTGGTTGTTTTCAGCTTCTTGCTATTATGAATATGGCTGCTATGAACATAGTAGAACAGGTGAACTTATTTCATGTTGGAGCATCTGCTGGGTATATGCCCAGGAGTTGTATAGCTGGGTCCTCAGGTAATACTATGTCCAGTTTTCTGAGAAACCACCAGAATGATTTTGAGATTGCTTATACCAGCATGCAATCCCACCAGCAGTAAAGGAGTGTTTTCTTTCTCCACATCCTCACCAGCATCTGCATTCACCTGAGTTTTTGATCTTAGCCATACTGACTGGTGTGAGATGGAATTTCAGGGGTGTTTTGATTTGCATTTCCCTAATGACTAAAGATGTTGAACATTTCTTTAGGTGATTTTCTGTCATTCAAGTTTCCTCATTTGAGAATTGTCCGTTTAGTTCTGTTCCTTATTTTAAAATAGGGTTATTTGGTTCTCTGGAGTCTAACTTCTTGAGTTTTTTGTAAATATTGGATATTACCCCTCTGTTGGATGTGAGATTGGTAAATATTTTTCCCAGTCTACTGGTTACCATTTTGTCCTATTGACAGTGTCCTTTGCCTTATAGAAGCTTTGCAATTTTATGAGGTCCCAATTGTCAATTCTTTATCTTAGAGCATAAGCCATTGGTGTTCTGTTTAGGAACTTTTCCACCATGCCCATGTGTTAGACTTTTCCCCACTTTCTCTTCTTTAGATTCAGTGTATCTGGTTTGATGTGGTGAATATTCATCCACTTGAGCTAGAGCTCTGTAGAGAGAGGAAAGAATGGATCAATTTCCATTCTTCTACTTGTTTGCCATCAATTGAACCAGCACCATTTGTTGAAAATGCTCTCTTTTTTCCCACTGGATGGTTTTAGCCCTTTTGTCAAAAATCAAGTGACCATAGGTGACTGGGTTCATTTCTGGGTCTTCAATTACACTCCATTGATCTACCTGCCTGTCACTGTACCAATACCATGAAGTTTTTAACATTATTGCTCTGTATTACAGCTTGAAGTCAGGGATGGTGATTCTCCCAGAATTTCTTTTATTGTTGAGAACAGTTTTAACTATCCTTTTTTTTTTCTTATTCCAAATGAATTTGAGATTTGTTCTTTATAACTGTATGAAGAATTGAGTTGGAATTTTGATGGGATTGCTTTGAATATGTAGATTGCTTTCAGGAGAAGGCCATTTTTACAACATTAATACTGACAACCCATGAGAATGGGAGATCTTTCCATCTTTTAAGATCTTCAATTTCTTTCTTCGGAGACTTGAAGTTCTTGTCTTACAGATATTTCCCTTGTTTGGTTTGAATCACAGTAAGATATTTTATATTTTTTGTGACTATTGTTAAGGGTGTCATTTCCGTATTTTTTTTCCTCAGCCTGTTTATCCTTTAAGTAGAGGAAGGCTGCTGATTTTCTTTGAGTTAATTTTATATCCATCCACTTTGCTCAAGTTTTTTATCAGCTGTAGGAGTTCTCTGGTGGAATTCTTTGGATCACTTAAGTATACTATCATATCATCTGCAAATAGTACTATTTTGACTTTTTCCTTTCCAATTTTTATCCCTTTGACCTCCTTTTGTTGTCTAATCGGTCTAGCTATATCTTCAAGTACTATATTGAATAGATAGGGAGAGAGAGGGCAGCCTTATCTAATCTCTTATTTTAATGGGATTGCTTCAAGTTTCTCTCCATTTAGTTTGGTGTTGACTAGTTGTTTACTATACGTTGATTTTACTATGTTTAGGTATGGGACTTGAATTCCTGATCTTTCCACGACTTTTAACGTGAAGGRATGTTGAATTTTGTCAAATACTTTTTCAGCATCTAATGAAATGATCTCCGTGTTCTTTTTCTTTGAGCTTGTCTATGTCGTGGATTATGATTTCCATATGTTGAAACATCCCTGCATCCCTGGGATGCAACCAATTTGATTATGATGGATGATCATTTTGATTTGTTTTTCATTGTTTCCTGTAAGTTTGGGTATGTTGTGCCTTCATTTTCATTAAATTTTAAAATGTCATTAATTTCATTGTTTCTTCCTTTACAAAATTATCATTGAGTAGGGCATTGGTCAATTTCCATGTGTATGTGGGCTTTCTGTTGGCTTGTTGYTTTTGAAGATTAGTATATTCCACAGTGATCTGATAGGTGCATGGGAGTATTTCAGTCTTCTTATATCTGTTGAGTTTTGTGACCAATAATGTGGTCAGTTTTGGAGAAGGTACCATGAGGTGCTAGGAAACTACATTCTTTTGATTAAATTAAACCTATTTGGTCCAGAACTGTTAGGTTCATTGTGTCTCTGTATAGTTTGTTTCCTTGATCTGTCCATTTATGAGAGTGGGGTATTGAACTGTCCCTCTTTTATTATGTGAGGTGTGATGTATGCTTTTAGCTTTAGTAAAGTTTCTTTTATGAATATGGGTGCCCATGCATTTGGAGCATAGATGTTCAGAATTGAAAGTTCTTCTTGGTATATTTTTCCTTTGATAAATATAAAGCGTCCATCTTTATCCTTTTTGACAACTTTTGGTTCAAAGTCGATTTTATCTGATATTAGAATAGCTACTCTCGTTTGTTTCCTGGGACCATTTGCTTGGAAAATCGTTTTCCAGCACTTTACTCTGAGATAGTGACTATCATTAAAACTGAGGTGTGTTTCCTGTATGCAGCAATGTTCTGGGTCCTGTTTGAGTATTCAGTTGGTTAATCTATGTCATTTTATTAAGGGATTGAGTCCATTAACATTAAGAGATATTAGGGAATAGATTGTTGCTTCCTGTTGTTTTTATTTCAATGTTTGTGTGGCTATCTTTTTTGGGGCTTGTTGAAAAATTACTTTCTTGCTTTTTCTAGGGTGTAGTTTCCCAATTTGTGTTGGTGTTTTCCATTTATTATCCTTTGTAGTGCATGATTTGTGGAAATATGTTGTGTAATTTTAGTTTTGTCATGGTATATCTTGGTTTCTTCATCAATGGTAATTGAGAGTTTTGCTGGGTATAGTATACTGGGCTGGCATTTGTTTTCTTTTAGGGTCTGTATGACATCTGTCCAGGATCTTCTAGCTTTTTTGAGAAGTCTAGTGTATTTCTAATAGATCTGCCTTTATATGTTATTTGACCTTTCTCCCTTACTGCTTTTAATATTTGTTTTGTTCATTTGATATTTTCATTATTATGTGGTGGGAGAAATTTCTTTTCTGTTCCAGTMTATTTGGAGTTCTGTCGGCTTCTTGTATATTCATGGGCATCGCTTTCTTTTGGTTAGAGATGTTTTCTTCTATAATTTTAATGAAGACATTTACTGGCCTTTTAAGGTGGAAAGCTCTCTCTTCTATACTTATTATCCATACGTTTGATCTTCTCGTGCCCTGGATTTCCTGGATGTTATGAGTTAGGAGCTTTTTACATTTTGCATTATCTTTGACTGTTGTGTTAATGGTTTCCATGGTATCTTCTGCACCTGAGATTCTCTCTTCTATCTCCTTTTTTCTGTTGGTAAATCTTGTGTCTATGAGTCCTGATCTCTTTCCTAGGTTTTCTATCTTCATGGTCATCTCCCTTTGTGATTTCTTTACTGTTTCTATTTTCATTTTTAGGTTCTGCATGGTTTTGTCATATTCTTTTACCTGTTTGTATGTGTTTTCCTGTAATTATTTAAGGGCTTTTTGTGTTTCCTCTTTAAGGGCTTCTAGCTGTAAAACTGTGTTCTCCTGTATTTCTCTAAAGGATATATTTATGTCCTTCTTAAAGTCCTCTATCATCATCATGAGATGTGATTTTTAAATCAGAGTTTCTTTTCTGGTATGTTGGGGATATCCAGGGCTCATTGTGGTGGGAAAACTGTATTCTGATGATGCCAAGTAGTCTTGGTTCCTGTTGCTTATGTTATTTCTTTTGCCTTTTGCCATCCGGTTATCTCTGGTGTTAGGTGGTCTTGCTGTGTCTGACTGTGGCTTGTCCTTTCTGTGCTCCCTGGTGTATAGGCACTCTAGCAATACCAGATCTCTCCTGGTGGTATCTGGGTATGGAGTGCTGTGGTACAGGATCAGCTCAAGGAGCAAAGTGAAACCAGAAACCCAAACTACATTTTCTTTTTCCTTTCTTCATTTAAGGAACATCTAGATTTTTTTCCAGCTTCGGGGTATTATGAACATATTTTAGCAAGTGTCCTTATGGTATATATATACATCTTTTAGATGTATGCCCATGAGTGCAGGGTCTTGACATACAATTAGTCCCAGTATTCTGAGAAAATGCTAAAACTATTTCCAAAGTGGTTTTACACATTTACAATCTCACCAGCAATGGAGGACTGTTCTCCTTTTCGTACATCATAGCCTGCATGTGCTATCACTTGAGGTTTTTTTTATCTTAGCTCTCCTGAGGTGTGTAACATGGAATCTCTTTATTTGCCAATCCCTGATATCTAAGGACATTGAAAATTTCTGTAAGTTCTTCTCAACCATTTGATATTCCTTTTTGAGAATACTGTTTACCTCTGTGCCTCATTTTTTTCAGTTGGGTCTGTTGGCTTGTCAGTGTTAAAATTCTATAGTTCTTAACATAGTTAGGATATTAGCTCTCTTTCCAATGTAAGGTTCCCAATTTATAGGCTGCTGTTTTGTCCAAATGACAGTGCCCTTTGCCTTCTAGAAGCTTTTTTGTTTCATGATGTCCCACTTATTAATTGATGAGGATAGAACCAGAGGCACTGGTGCTCTGTTGAAGAAGTTACTGCCTGTAACAAAAAGTTAAAGGTATTCCAAACTTTCTATTTTATTAGATTTAGTGTATCTGTTTCAACTTTGAGGTCTTTGGTCTACTTGAGTTTAGTACCTAGTGATAAATTTGGATTTATTTTTATTCTTCTATATTTTCACATTGCTTGCACAGAGATCTTGATATTGTATAGCATATTTGTAGTAGTAGAAATCCAAAAATCAAAAAACAGATGTGTTAAGTTTAAGACTACCCTATCATATATAATGCATATCAAGGCAATATTATAAAACAGAGTTACATGTAAGGTCATATTATAAAAACAAATGAATGAAACTGACAGAAAGAGAGAGCAAGAAAGAGAGAGAAAGAGACAGAGGGGGAAGAAAAATTAGTATTTTGCATGTTAACAACACAGACCTATCATGAAATAGGGAATAACAATATATATAAAAACAAATGTATCTCCCATTTTTATATGAATACTAACAATAAATGTGAAGGAGTGGTTATTAATTTTTAAAATTCTTGTAATATTCATATTTGTTTTACATTTCTGTGCTTTGCCTATGTTTATATCTATGTCAATAGAAGTTAAAAAAAGATTCAGATCTTCTGAGACAGGGTCATAGAACCACCATGTTGGTACTGGGAATAAAACTAAAGTTCTATAATGGTTCAGCTAATGCTCTTAACTGCAGAGCAATCTTTCTAGCATCAATTTTGGAAAACATTATAGATGAGGAATATTTTGGAATTCTAGTATTAAAATTACATAGGATAGAATTTAATGTATTCTGAAGACAACTACCTAAAACAGAAATTTGAAGTGCTCAAATCCTGAAGTGCACAAAACTAGTACTTTCTATCTGAAAAAATTTACATAATTTGATCTGCTGCAGAACCCCAGAACTAAAGTTCATAAAAAATAATAAAGAAATAAAAAAGATCTTTACCAACCCTAYACCTGATAGAGGGCTAATAGCCAATATATACAAAGAACTCAAAAAGTTACAATCCAGAGAACCGAATGACCCTATTGAAAATGAGGTGCAGAGATAAACAAAGAATTCTCAACTGAGGAATAGCGAATGTCTGAGAAACATCTAAAGAAATGTTCAACGTCATTAGACAGCAGGGAAATGCAAATAAAAACAATCCTGGGATCCCACCTCACACCAGTTAGAATGACTAAAATCAAAAACTCAGGTGCCAGCAGATGCTGGCAAGGATGTGGAGAAAGAGGATCACTCCTCCATTGTTGGTGGGATTGCAAGCTGATACAATCACTCTGGAAATCAGTTGGTATTTCCTCAGAAAACTGGACAYAGTATTACCTGAGGATGCAGTTATACCACTCCTGGGCATATACCCAGAAGATTTTACAACATGTAATAAGGCCACATGCTCCATAGCAGTCTTTTCATAATAGCCAGAAGCTGGACAGAACCCAGATGTCCCTCAACAGAGGAATGGATACAGAAAATGTGGCACATTTACACAATGGAATACAACTCAGCTATTAAAAACAATGAATTCATGAACTGCTTAGGTAAATGGATGGATGTAGAAAGTATCCTTCTGCGTGAGGTAGCTCAATCACACACACACACACACACACACACACACACACAACACATGGTATTCACCAGAAGCTAAGAATACCCAAGATACAATTCACAGACCAAATGAATCTCAAGAAGAAAGTCCAAAGTATGGAAACTTTGATCTTTCTTAGAAGGGAGAAAAAATAATACCCATTGAAGGAGAGATACAGAGACAAAGTGTAGAAGAGAGATAGAAGGAAAGACCATTCAGAGACTGCCCCACCTGGGGATCTACCCCATATACAGTCAACAAACACAGACACTATTGTGGATTCTAACACATGCTTGCTGACAGAAGCATGATATAGCTGTCCCTGAGAGTCTCTGCCACTACCTGACAAATACTGTGATGTATGCTCTCAGCCAACCATTGGACTGAGGATAAGGCCCCCAATAGAGGAGCTAGAGAAATGACAGAAGAAGCTGAAGGGGTTTGTATCCCCATAGAAGGAATAGCAATATGAACAAACCAGTAGCCCCAGAGCTCCCAAGGACTAAACCACCAATCAAAGAGTACAGATAGAGGGACCGATGGCAACAGCTACATATATAGCAGAGGATGGCTTTGTTGGACATTGAAGGGAGAAGAGGCCTTTGGTTCTGAAAATGCTTGATGCCCCAGTATAGGGAAATTCCAGGAAAAGAAGTGAGAGGATGGATGGGATAGGGGGTTTTCAGAGGGGAAACC
>BDUI01016090.1:5855-19495 GCA_002335545.1 Apodemus speciosus
AAGAAGGAAGGAGGGCGGGAGGGAGGGAAGGAGGGAGGGAGATGAGGAGGGAGGGAGGAAGGGGAAGATAAACAAGTACAAAAACAGACACAGTTTTGAGGGGATGTACAGAGTCACCAGATGCAGCCATGATTAGAACAACTGAGAGGCCATGACCTGAGTTCTGAGATCTCCTTTATTTTAGTAACATTTATTAAAACGGCTCCTTACGACAACGACGACAGCTCTCTCTGTGCAGAGTCAAGAGGAGAGCCACAGTTAAGTAGGACGGCTTTGTGTGACTTACATTTCACTCTGAGACCCTGGAGCTCAAGGTTCCTCCCCCTTCCCTGCGACACACTGGCATTCTTTGGCTGGGGAGGATCRGTGTCAGGGCCCTGGGGCTCACACTTGAACTTGGAAGTAGAATATCACAGTCGTGGAAGGGAACCATAGATGTTCTGGAGAGGTGTGGCCTTGTGGCCCAACATGGGGTCTCTGCCTTTCTCTGCATCCTGGAGCTTAGTGACTATTGTGCCCTTGGCGGTGAACGTGGACTTGAAAGCTGAGGAGGYATGGGATGTCCCCGAGCTGTGGTATTGTACCTCATGTTTTAGTTCCCCCCAAGCTGTCAGGTAGGTTTGGGAGCCCTGACCCCCCCAACTGGCCCCCAAGAATAAAGGCTCTCAGGACATGGGAGGGCTGGCCTCCTGTGGTTTGGGGCTTCAGTTTCAGAAGAAGCGGTGTGGCTGATAGGGTGGGCTGGCAGGAGAGAGCTCTCTGACCTTCAAGGAATTCCTTCTGTGATTTCTACAGTTGGTTTGCTTCTGAAGATAATCTGCCACGCAACATTTAACACCTGGCACTTTACTGATGGCCCTTGCCGTCAAGCTCTTCACACGCAGACACTCCGAGGGTGGCCGCCCCCTCTATTTTTTTTTTTTTAAAAGACAACTATCTTTATTGACCCCTAATTCCTTTTCGGATAACACTTATCTTCTGGGTGAATGTCGCCAAGGAGTCTCAGTTAGAAGTCTCCTTAGGGGAACGGACTGCACAACTCTAGACTTCGGAAGGACACAGGCTTGGCGGGACAGTTTCATGTGACAGTTGCACAGGGTGCACCCTGGTCAATGGCCCAGCCAAAGATGCTCACGGAGCAGAGCGTGGTGGCTCGGACGGAGAGTCTGTGTGAGCGAGTATCAACCTGGACTTTATTCACCCCACTTTACGTGAAACAAAGTGTGTGGGGGTCCCCAGTGCCTTTTGGTTTTGATTTTAATGGTTCCTGGGGTGTATGTTTCCCTCTTGCCCCTGGTGATGGATAATGGGGCTGGCAGTTTAGGCCTGTTTCTGATTACCAAAATGACCCTTAAATGAGACTAGGGGAAAAAAATGCCCTCCTGAGCCTTTGGGRCCCTGGTTTTTCCCATAGAAGTTTAATGGCCCTGGGTCCTGTGATTTTAGCTGAGAAAATGAAAGACTGGGAATGGGGGCAGGGTGTGTGCTGGTTTTTGTTTGGAGGGAGGTAGAGGGGTTGCAGGGAACCCTGGCCCAGGCTAGAGGACTGGCTTCCCAGAGTGTGGGAGAGTGTGAAGGCCTGGGACATGCTGGTGGGGGACCGCTCTAGGAGAACATTACACTAGTWACGTCTCCCCTGCTTTTTTCCAAAAAAGAAGGTGTAAACCGGGGGTGGTGTTACACATGTAWCTCTCAATGTTCCKGGAGGCTGAGGCAGGAGGATTGTTAACTTCACACCTTGCCTGGGCTACACAGCAAGATCTGGTCTCAGAAGAGAGGATTAGARAGGGAAATGAGTCCTCCATTGATAATCAAGCCAGGAGACCTTCTCCAACAATTCTAGATCCATTCTGGAAACGTATTTATGCTTATTCTGCATGTTGTTTGTGTGTGTGTGTGTTTGTGTGTGTGTGTGTGTGTATGTGTGTTTGTGTTTGTGTGTGTGTGTAGACCAAAGGTCAACCATGAATATTCCTCAGGTGATATCTCTCTTGTTTTGAGGTACTACTCTCTACTGTCCTGAAATTCATTAGTCTAGACTGGAGTGTCAGTAAGTCCCTGGAACCCCCCTGCCTCTGCACAGGACCCCCTTTTCCCTCAGAGCTGGGATTACAGACAGATATCACCCCAGTCAACTATTTTTGTTGTTTTAAAATGAGCCTTGGGGATTGAACTCAGGTTGCCACACATACATGCAAGGCAGGTCCTTCACTGACCGAGCCACCTCCCCAGCTCAGTCCTCACCCAGCTCTTGTGACCTGACCCTTTGTAGGCCTCCTGTCATGTGACATTAGACACGGCCACATTCCGTGACTGTATCCGYCATCCATCTCTAGGGGTGCTGTCATCTTCCCCACGTCGGACTCCACTCCGTTAGACAGTAATTTCTTCTGCTCCTCCTGCTCCCAGCAGCACTGAGACAGTCTATAGGTTACACTGAAGAGAAAGACCCGAGCGCGCTAGCTCATGGCGCCGTCCGACTGTACTCGGACAGTAGGGGAGCTCCTAACACGTTGTATGTTCCACGCTGCAGGTATGGAACCAAATGAAACACAGACTTTGGTTTCAAGAGTGTCGAGGGTAACAGGCATGCAAACGAAAGTCCCCATCTATGTGACAGTGGGCTACGGTGTGGGCAGGTAAAATGGGGGTGCCCAAGGTAGCCTGAGAAAGACCAAGGTGACCTTCACGGAAGTGGCAGGGGATGAATAGGTGTCTGCCTGACGCAGAGGGGTGGGGCATGGGGTCCTGCAACTGCAAGAGACAGCGGCCGTGAGCCATGAGCACCTGGGTGTAGCACGTGTGGAACACGGTGTCTGGTGACACACACAGAGAGAGAACAGGTGGCATGCAGGCTTTGGGTCTGGCCCAGGACCTGGGCTGCATGCAGTTGAGGATATATAGCTGGGCTTGGAGCTGTGCTCGAGGCCACCACTGTCAACTGCAGGAGTTGGGGGAGGGAGATACTGATGCTGGAGGAGGAAGGGGCTATGGCGGCCACAGACTGCGCTTGGCTCCGTCAGGACTTTTGTCTTCCCATGAGCTATTTTGAGGTCAGAACCTCAAAGGCCTGTATTCTGAAGTCAGCACTTCATCACTGTGATAAAATGCCGAAGAATACCAGCTTCTTGGTGGAAAGCTGATTTCAGCCTCAGGACTCAGGAATTGCAGGTGACGGTTGGCTGGCCCTGTCTGCTCCAGCTTTGGGGACTGTGATGAGGTGGCACATTGTGGTGGGAGTGTGTGGTGGGGTGGTACTGCTTTTCTCTTGGTTGCTATGGGGCGGGAGAGAGAGAGAGGGAGGAAGGGAGGGCAAGGGAGGGGGAGGGGGAAGAGGAGGAGGAGGAGGAGCAGGAGGAGGAGGAATATATGGCTTTTCAATATTCTCTCCTAGGTCATGTCCTAAGTGACCTCATTTCTTCCCACTAGGGCCCCCGAAACCTCTACCACCTCCTAATAGCAACAGGCCGGGGACCAGTTCTTCAACACACTGGCCTTCGGGAACCAAGCGATAGCTCCAAGTGTGGGAGAAACTCACATTTCTCTCTCCCTGGATGAACATTCAGTGCGATGTTGGATGCTGCTGACAGGAGCAGCTGGGGGATGGGCACTGCAGGTCAGGGCCGYCATTTCCTCACCRGCTTCCTGCCAGCTACCTGTTACCTGGTAGAGCTCTTTCCTCAACGTAGCCCGCTGTTAAAATGGGGAAGATAAACGTTCTTCAGGGCTCCTAAGGGAGGCAGCCTCTGCTGCAAGACTTCAGCTGGAGTTCGTGTCCTGTGTGCGGTGGCTGTCATTGAGGTCTTTAGTTCCTAAACTGTGACCTTTGAGAAACGTGATCCGGGGCTTGAAGAGGGGATTTGCGGCCACTTTTTAAACTGCTCACATCTGCTCASGCACTCCGCAAAGCTGGCTTAATTTTTTTCTGCCTGCAGTAGGTATGTGTTCGTGGGCCCGTGGTCACCATGGAAATGACTAGAGAAAATTCTGGAAGACGCTGAACGTCAGGAACTGTCACACACTTGCCTCTGGCTAGAGAAGGACCACACAGGCTCTTACTCTACAATGGGGGCCAGTGGGGTATGGAGGACAGCCGACTCCATCTTTGCCCACTCCAGCCTTTGAATGACCCTGTTGGGTCTCAGAGAGGCCTGAGAGCTTCCGCGAGAAATCTGAGCTCTCAGCCATTTTTCTGCATTRCAATTTCTTCCCTTTATCGCTTTCAYGTACAAATTTAAGCCTCCTYTCTCCCCTWTAAATCACTTTTGTGCTGTTTAGCCTCTTTACCCTGGTCCCCCTCCCACCTCCTGCCTCCTTTTGTAGTAGTTTTTAGCTAATGGGTCACCTGGATAAGATTGCCCCGCCCTCCAGTGGCCCCCCACCCCCTCTGGCTTCTCTAGAGCACCAGTTAGCTCTCACCCCAGAAGGCAGCTGCTCCCGTTGCTTGGCAGCCCCAGGGGCGGAGAGAGGGGATTGGGCCAGACTCTTTTCATCTGAAAATAGGTTATCGATTAGCAYGGCTGCCAGTTTACTACAGGGGCTCTTGACAGCCCCTCTCGATCACATTATAGTGTAAATTTGAAAGATTGTATTACATTCACTCAGGAGAATTCAGGAGTGAAAAATGTAGCCAAGTGTGGGGAGAGGGCATAAGAAAATGGATTGTTTCTTCCACTCCATTATTTCCCAGGTAAAAAGAAATGTGTCTACCCCCAAGTATGTTCTGAAGTAATGKCTGTGTCTGTCTGTCCATCTCTCTGAACTGGGTTGGTTGCATTTGAAGCAGAGATGAAGCTAGCAATACCTTGAATGTGGGTATGTTTGCAACAACGGAGCCCTTCTAGTCTGTTTTGTGGACACCAGAGAAAGGAGGGACCCTGAGGGGGCTGAGGAGGAGGAGGAGGAGATGTTGGCCACTGTGGGCTGGCCGAGGTTCATTTGTGGGAATAGATGTGTGTGCAGGATTGACACTGGGCAGGTAGGAATTGGAGGTCACTCTTCTTTTCCTGGTGGCTTTATTGAGATTCGATCGAGATGTTATACAATACACCTTCTTAAGTGAGTAATTCAGTCTATTTCCATAGATTTGTGGTCGCCGCCGACAATCTCATCCATAAGCTAATTCTGTGTCGCTTCAGATCTCACTGTCTTAGTTGCTGGGAGCAAGCACTGTTGGTCTCTCGGGTCGGGCTTCCTTTCATTGCTACCCTGTTTGCTGTTTTCAAGGCTCAGYGTGTTGGACTTTCTATCAGGATTTCATTTCTTTTATCAGTCAGTCATATCATATTTTGTTTTCTGTCCGCTTGTCCATGTTAGGAGCCATGACGCCCTGAGCATTCTGTATGCAAATCTTGGCGAGTCCACAGGTCTTTTTACCTCCGGTGGGTGGGTGCCTACGAGTGGGATTGCAGGCTGCCGTGGTAATTCATGTTCAACGTTTCGAGAGACTTCTCAACTCTTGGCCGGAGTGTCCCCACCATTTACCATCTGCTCGGTTCTTCCACTCAGCCCTTTGACACCAGTGGATGGGAGAGTCTCCTAGTGTGGCATTTTGTTTTTTATTTCTCAGATGACAGTGAGGTTGAACATCTTTCTGTATGCTAAGACTATTTATGCTTTCTCTGGAAAATAAAATAAAAGTAAGACTTAAAAGTCCTCATCCAATTTAAAACTGGGTTGTTTCATTGCTGTTGTAACATACTGCCAATGAAGGCTCCTTATCAGACGCCACCGACAGTGTCTTCTCACAGTCCAAGACTCGTTGCTCTCTGGGTGAGGTCTTTGAAGTGCAGAAGTGCATTTTTTGGTAAAGTCCAGTTTATCAATTTTTCTTTTATCACCCCGATCTAAATACAATCATTGTTTGACCTGAATGAGGCCATTCGAGCTGCCAGCTTTACCCTCTTGGATCCCAACATTGTCTCATTATAAGTAAAYCCAGGATCAAGAAAAGAAAAGCCAAGGCCAGGAGAAATTATTTGTCTAAGAGTCTTGTAGTCTTGGCTTCAGTGTGTGTTTGTGTGTGTGTGTGTGTGTGTGTGTGTGTGTGTCCTCAGCCATTCTGCTTTAACCTTTAGGTCCAAGATCCATTCTGAGTTAAGATAATCCTTTCCCCTTCTTAAACAAACAAACAAACAAACAAACAAACAAACAAAAACAAACAAACAAAAAACCAAAACCAAGCCAAACCAAAACCGAACCTAAAACATCCCATACCAATTCAGAATTCAGGAAGACAGAGTTAGAATGACCAGTTCACATTTTCTTTTCTGTTCTGTAGTTTTTGACACCTGTATAGTGGCCTCCATATACCAAGTTATGGTCAAGATTAAAACAACTGGGGCTGGAGAGATGGCTCAGCAGTTAAGAGCACTGACTGCTCTTCCAGAGGTCCTGAGTTCAAATCCCAGCAACCACATGGTGGCTCCCAACCATCTGTAATGAGATCTGATGCCCTCTTCTGGAGTGTCTGAAGACAGTGACAGTGTAGTGTACTCAAGTACATAAAATAAATAGATCTTTAAAGATTAAAACAACTGATAGGATAGCCTGTGAGTGGGAGGAGCTTGGGGACTTGGGAGGAGCTTGAGGTGGCTTGGGGACAGGATRCAGGATGCTGACACACCTCAGGAGAGAGCTTGGCTTTTCTTTTCTTTTTTTTTTTTAACCAGCGTCAGAGACAACCTAGCAAATGAGCCATCAGGGAGGCCCCGAGGGCCGGCGAAATTAAGTCATGATGGCCAAGGCAGACTGCCAAGCAAGCTGTCAGAGGGGYAGACAGAGGGATCACATTTTTGCTGGTGGCTGTCATGTAGTCATTTGATAAAGCTCTCGTTCTGTTTTAAAGTCCATTCTTTCTTTCAGCAGACTTTATCTCATACCCCATATCCAATTTCATGCGATGGGTATAGAACTTTCTTAGGTCCATCTTTTAAGACCCTTAAGGAATAGGCATAATTCATGGGAGTAGGTGAGGCACAAGGCTCAATTTTACTGAAACTAACCTAAKTTGTGAAAGGTAAAGTCACTGGGTGGAATGACCTCAAAGAATATGAGGTCCCCCCTCCCGTCTTGAGGCATTGATCACCAAAGCAAACCAAGTCAGAGGAACCTAAATACTTTGTAAGAGAAGATTCCAGCTTGGTCCCAGAACATTGTGGGCACATTGCCAGGGAGAGCTCAGCTGTAGGGTGAGCTGATTGGCAGAAGACAGTGGGTCTTGGGTTGATTTCAGGGAGTGGTCTTGATGCTTGTAACCCTGACACATGTGACAATATCTCTACACAGAGGTGCACACTGCGCCTGCTGGTCTCTCTAGGGAAGTGGCTTCATGTTAACTGCCATCTGCCTGACTCTAAAACCTTGAGATAAAAATATTTTTCATCTCTTCTGCATAAAAATGGAGTCAATGTATTAAAAATCTGAGGTCATGCAGTGACTTAAATGCAGTGTCTGTCCTCATTACAAAGTTCGGGGTGAGTGTCCCTTTTCTAAAACGCTGTGACAAAGATTGTCTTAGATTTTAGATTTTACTTTTAGACTTTGAAATATTTGAACACACACACACACACATGTGCACAGAGGAATGATGTGAATGGAAATGGAGTGCATGTTAGCTTTCCRTCATACAATAATCGACACAACCAACTTTAAGAGAGGAAAGGTTTGTTTTAGTTTGCATCTTCCAAGGTCATAGCTCATGATTGAGAAGTCCTTTCAATTTGGGCCCATGCTGGGGCAGTGTGCTGTAGCGGGTACTCATGAGAAGACAGTTCACCTCATGGTTGGGATACCAAAGAGAGATAGCAAGAGAGTACACTATTCCTTTGGAGGGRACACTTCCAGGGGACTGAGATCTCTCCCTAGGTCCCACTTCTTACATTCCCTTGCCCCTCAGTAGCTCCATGGGCTAGGGACCCAACCTTTACCACACAGGACTTTGGGTGATGGTCCAGGTCTAGACTGGACCCCACTCTTAGTTTCAGAAGACTCATATTCATCCCCCMGTGTAAAAYGTRACCAGTCTACACCCAAGAGTTCTCAAGGTCTCACCTATTCCAGCTCAAAGGCCCAAGTCCATCTTCTCTGAGACTCARGGCACAGTCAGCTGAGTTCCTGTGAAAACAGGCACACACACAAACAAAAGATCCTTGGTTGTACCGCACGGTGACGTGTTTCCCATTCAAAAGGAGAGGAACAAGAAAATGGCAAAGTGGGGGTGGGTGAGACCAAAGGYAGACTGAAACCCACCCGGTGACCATGAAGTGCCATGGCTCCGTGCTCGGCACCCAGGGCGCATGGTGTCATGATGGGAAGTTCAGGGCTTGGGCCGCACCTCTGTGACCCTGCCAGCTGCAGCCACGTGACCTTGATCTTGGGCGTGCTCTGCTCGCTGATGTATCTTTCCTGGGCAGCTCTCATTCCCCAGGGTCTCCACTGCGGCTTCCACTCCATTCTCATGCTTTATTCTCACCCCCCAGGGGCTACCTGCCAGGATCCTGACTCTGGCACACAAGGCAGGATTTACTTTGAAATCCCAGAGGAAGCCTCCATAACTGGCATTCTCYGTCCCTGCAAGGCCTGATCACAAGGAGGATGCCAGGATTTGCTGCTGGTACAAGCTGAATAGGATTCAGTGTGGATCATGGCTGAGATAGCCATGGAGGGCCTGGGCAGAGGAGCGCCGCAGAGGGTTCTCAGCAGGCTGGGCCAGGGACTCTCCTCCGAGTGCGAAGCCTTTGAAATGCAGTTCGTAATRGGTGGACTGCTGCTGTTGCCTTAGTGCAAAGGACTGACCTTTTGTTTTTGTTTTGAAACAGGTTCTTATGTAGCTCAGGCTGGCCCAAACTCCCTATGTAGCCCAGGTTGGCCCTGAACTTTTGATCCCAAGAGTTGGAATCCCATAGCATGTGTGTTCTGTCACACATGTTACGTGTGGATGTCACCATGTGATGCAACATGTCACCGCGTTCAGAAGGTTTCAGATTTTGGACTATTTTGAACGTCAGACTTCCAGGTTACAGAGTCTCAACCTATACTTTATAATTTGCTTACCCTTTGTGGTTTACTGAMCRATAGGCTCAGGTACTCGAATCTTTGGTCCTGCGTTAGGAAGGATCAGGGGTGTGGTCTTGTTGGAGGAGGTGTGTCACTGGACGAGGGCTTTGGGGTTTCAAAAGCCTACACCATTCTCAGTGAGCCTTGTCTCTCTCTGCCACAGGCTTGTGGATCATGTGAAAGCTCTCAGGTACTTCTCTAGCACCGTGCCTGCCTTCCTGCCACATCACGGACTCACTGAAACTTCGAGCCAGCCCCCAAATAAAATGCCTTCATTTATAAGATGCCCTGGTCATGGTGTTTCTTTACAGCAACAGGACCGTAAGCAAGACACACTTTGAGATGAGTCTTTCAGGAATTCTTTATCCACATGGGATGCAGGAAAACTTCTCTCTCTGGGGCACAGACTGTGATGAGCACCAGGACCGTTCCTACCTACTGTGGCTTCCTCCTCTTCTAAGATAGTTGGTGGAAGTTCGCTATCTCTGCAGCTCATAGAGACAGACTGCACAGAACACTCATCCYAATTCTTCTCTAGGTATTCAGTCTGCCAAGGTYGAACVGGGAGATTTCAGTTTGGAATCCAAGATGTTCAAACCTATAGTTTTTCAGAGCTGAACTTTTTATTGCTTCTCTGAGATCATGTTAATTKTTCAACGCAAAATTTATTCAACACACACACTATTAAGGCTCCATTGCATGTGTGGGTGGTACTAGAGATATTGAGTCAGATGTGGTTCCAGATCCCGAGACTCTCAAATAAGGAAAGAGGGTGGACAGATTTCAAGATGCACATGTTGTTACTAAGTGAAGCTAGCACCTGGTAGGAGGCTGATCAATCACTCTGAAGGTTTGTCTTGGTCCCAGGCAGCCAGAGCCGTTTTCTCTCTTGTCTCTTTCCTGAAGTGGGGTTGGGAATGAAACATGCTGAAGTAGCAATCCAGGGGAGGATTTAAAGCACTAGAAGAGAGATGTGGCTGGAGAAGCAAGGCGAGGTGATGGRACGTGGAGCCAGTGTAGGGACAAGTGAAATCTTCCCCTCCTGCCTCCCCTCCCCACCCCCTCCTCTCTTCTTCCTTCTCCCTCTCCTTTCTTCCCCCTACTTCTAAGTTCCAAAGTCCTAGTTTTTCTACTCCCATGATTAGTTTTTGTTTAATTGCTCAGTTAGGGAATCCATTAAAAAAGATGTATATTTTTATCTTATGGATATAAGCATCTGCATATATGTCTGTGTATCATATGCATGCAATCATCCCAGAGGCCAGAAGAGAATGCCAGAGCCCCTGGTGCCGGTTGAGCTGCCATGTAGGGGCTGGGAACTGAGCTCAGGTCCTTTGCAAGAGCAACACGTGTGCTTCACCCCCTGAGCTGTGTCTCTAGCCTAGAAAAGACATTACAAACCTTCCCTTTGTGTTTTCCAAATGAGTGAGATGTATTGATACAAACTATAAAGTCAGGAGACCTGCRCATGGCTGTCATGACACCAAGGGTACGGCTCTGGGGAAAACRGCATGGCGATTGCCTAGATGTGGTCTGTGGAATCATCATTTGATGTGAATTCCATGAAAGTGGAAACTGAAACAGACACCAGAGTAACCTTGGTTATAGGCTTATTCACAGTGCCAAAGGTTTCCACAGGTGGATGGACAAATAGCACGCTGCATGCTTACAGTTGGGATTATTCCTCAGAAAAGGGACAAAATTCAAATACATTCTAACATAGATGACATTTCTTCAAATGTTAGACATTATTCTTTTTTAATTTTTATTTTATGTGTGAGATGTCTTTGTCTATGTGTGTGTACATGTACCACAAGTATGCAGTACCTACAGAGGCCAATAGAGGGCATCAGACTCCATGGAACTGTAACAGACTGTGATCTGTGATATAAGTGCTGGGAATTGAACCCAGGTCTTCCAGAAGAGTAGCCAGTGCTCTTAACCCGTGAGCCATCTCTAGGCCTCCTGAAGATTTTGTTCTAAGTGAAGAATCCAGTCACAAAAGGGTACATTTTGTATGATTCTACTTTAATCAGATATAGTAAGCCATGAAACTCAGAGCTAGGAGTGGAGGCTGTTGAGTGTGTGTGTGTGTGTGTGTGTGTGTGTGTGTGTGTGTGTGAGTTCTTGTTTAGAGGGCACAGTGTCTGCTAGAGAAAGGAGCTTTAAAGATGGGTGGTGGCTTTGGTTGTGTGGTGACACGAATGTTCTCAATCCTGCTGAACTGTACACTTAAAAATGATCAAGATGGCCAATGCTATGTATATTTTACCATAATAAAAATTACAAACTTTTACTTTAAATTAATACTTTTTTCTATTAAATATGATTGCATAGGATATTGGAGTCTTTCCTTATATTGTCATCATACAGGAGAGCTAACACTGTTTTTCTTTAAGAAGTCAGTAGAAATTCATTTTTCCTTGGCCAAACCATCCTGTTAACATTTCCACAACAAAACACTGGGCTGTGATCTAGAGTTTCCAGCTGTTAGGCACAGGGGAGCTGTGGCTTCAAAAGGTTTTATACCAACATACTGCTTCTGGTTGTACACTCAGGGCTGGAGTCCTCCTGTGAAGATGGTGTGACTACCACCAAAATTGTCTTTCTTAAGTGGCCCCTGAATGAGAAGTAAACCGCTCCCTGCCTGTGTCATAGCAGAGGAATSAAAACGGTCTCCCTTCTGTTTGTGGCAAGAAGAAGACTGTCCCTTGGGGAGGACAYGCTCTCTAGGATGTTAGTAGAGTGTTGAAAAAGTATGGGAGACTGTTCTAGGGAAGGGACAGCCTGCTGGGGGCTTTGCTTCACAGACTCACCTGTCAAAGCCCTTCCTCCTTCGGTGCCAGGTGTTGTGAAATGATAGGCCTGTTGCTTTGCAATCTTCATGGCTAAAACTTGAGGCTCACCAGGGTCTTCTGTACTCTACATTGGAGGATGCAGGGCTGTAGCCTCTTGGGTGTTCATGRACACAACCTGTARTTGTTACAGGCTCTGCAGGAGAYAGCTTGAGGTCCCYGTAAGAGTAGCTGGGGGAGAATGTCATCTCCTGACTCCCATAAATCCATTTTCCTTCCATGGAGATGATGTCTTTCCCCCAAGCTGTTACTAAGTGCTGTTTTGATGATTATTCAGATATCTGCTAAAGTCTCACATCTTTCTTTGATTTGGAGAAAGTATCTTTTTTGCCTTAGACTCACAATGCCTCAGTTTCATAATGAAGACAAATGYGTATGTATATCATTCTCTCATTTATTATTGTTGGTGTGTGTGTGAATGTAAATGAAGATAGGCTTGCTTGTATGTATGTTTGTATGTATATATGTATGTAKGTATGYATGCATGCATGYATGTATGTATGTATGGGCTGTAGGTGGATTCTGGGTGTTTTTGCTGCTCTCAACCTTTCTTTTTGAGATGGGGTCTCTCTCTGTACACCCAGTGATCATCGATTTGACTAGACTAGCTGGCCAGGAAGGCCCTGGCATCTGCCAGTGTCTGTCCCTCRGTGTAATAGCTGCTTGATGCTATACCCGGCACGGTGCTGGAGAACTGAGCTCAGGGCTTCCTTCTTGTTCACCATGCACTTCTCCCTGCGCTGTCACCTCAGCCCTCATTGGTTTAGCTGCAATTTGACTTCCCCCCCCCCCAAGACAGGGTTTCTCTATGTCACTCTGGTTGTCCTGGAACTCTCTCTATAAACCAGGCTGACCTTGAACTCAGAGATCCACCTGCCTCTGCTTCCTGAGTGCTGGGATTAAAGGTGTGTGCCACCACTGCTTGGCTGCAGTTTGACTTTCTATGTAATCAGGTACCACCAAGATTTGGAGGTTGAGAAGACCATATCATTTTCCAACATGGATAGGAGGAAAACTAAAAAAAAAGTTCCGTAACTAAATCATTGTAAGAAGTAAGTGAGTCAGGCAATTCCCACTGGAAGACAAAGACTGTTGTCAGAGGAAGAGGTTGGAATGTGTTGGAATGTGGGTCATGAATTGATTGATGATGGCGGAGCTGCCTGAAGGAAAGGAGAACTCAAGGATTTATCAGGGCCTTAAAATTCTAAGGGAGAGGTGCTGAAAAACTAGCCTTGTGGCTGAAGGTGTCTGCAGACGCAGGCAGACAATTATCTCGTGTGGTTAGTGTGGCCTCCCTGGCAGTCGATGGTCATTGTCTTTCTTGATCTATTTGACCATCTCTTGCTCAGGACTCAGGCAGCACTGGGTGATAAATATTTTGACTGTTGTTCATGCTAAGGTGTTCATTAGCTATTTTATATGCGCCCAACTCTGATACTACGAGTGAAGGAAATATCGCTAATTTTTCACTGCAGTATTATTCAGAGTTATGAGGAGTAGGAAAGGGCCACACATTTGGCATGAGAACAATGGTYATGTAAACCGTTGCACTCGGTGTGGGCAAGTGCTACATTGTATCTTCAGATTACAGCTATACAAAGTTTCTGATGCTTCAGGAAATGCCCCTKGTACAATTAATGCCAGGTGTGAGGGGTGGACAGCAGGGCACAGCACAGAGAGCAAAGTGTTTCCTGGGGCAGATTATTTGAAACTTTGTAGGAAAAAAAA
>BDUI01016094.1:23270-37624 GCA_002335545.1 Apodemus speciosus
GAGAGGAAGAGCCACACGTTAGCATTTTTGTGTTAAAAAAGCCCTGTGGTTTCCCCTAATTTGGAAAAATGATATAGTTTACATAGTTAAAAAATGAATTCATTCCGACGCCATCTGTGTGTGTGTGTGTGTTTGGCTTGGTTTGTGGAGACAGGGTTCCTCTGTGTAGCCCCGGCTGTCCTGGAACCCACTCTGTAGGTCAGGCTGGTCTCATATGCATARAGATCTGCCTGGCTCTGCCTTCCAAGTRCTGGGATTAAAGGCATGGGCCACTGCTACCCCAAATTCACTCTAACTCATGAGACTGAATTGTGATGTCCATGGTCCCTGAGAGGTATTTCTGCCATATCAAAAATAAGTATTTAAACTTAACTTTTTCTAACTTTATCGTTGTGAAGGTGACTCTAAGCAACCGAAGATTTATTATTATGCATCAGTTTTTAATTTTACTTGATTTTTGGTTATGCTTTTAAGCCAAACTAAAAATAAAACATTCTAACTGATGCTTAAAGCATTCTGGTCCCTAGACACCACATGTGCACTGCATTACAGGACAGTCAGCCACATCTTACCACAAAGTCCGAAATAACCAATATATGTCATAGCAAGAGACTGTCCTCCCCCACTCCCCATCCCTCAACTTGTGTTACAGCCACACACGGTTTTCTCTGAAATTAAGGCCTTGAAGGTAGATATTTTTCAAAGTGCATTCGCTCCGGTGTTATCAGTACTGAAACAATGTAGCAGTCAGTCATATTTAGGGAGCTCTGATGGAAATATGCAATTTACAATATTGTTAAAATTATGTTAATGGAACTAATATTTTCACGGTATGAGAAGGTTTGATTTTTATAGTATCAAAATTTGAGAATACCTTAGATAAAACTTTAGATATTATATTAAGAATATTTTATTAAAGCTGTTTATTATCATCATCCTTATGACCACACTACTTAGCTAAATGGTTCCAAAATTAGTTTACAACTGTCAGCTAAATAGTGAATATTTTTTCTTGCTGAGTAGAGTTATATTTTCTCACCCTCCAGAAATGATGACCACTTTGTTTTTCTTGCAGTATATCCTTTCGATAAGCAGAGAAAAGTTAAACAAGGATCTACTGACTGGTAAGTCTAATGCTTTTGTTCACCAGATTGGTAAAACCCATAGTACTCAGCTTCTCACATGACTTAGTAGAGTTTGGTTGCTGTTCCTTTTTATGGGTTATGAAAGTAAGATCACAGGGCCCTTGAAAAGTAGCAGTAAGATTGTTACAAAGTCTCTCTTCATCTCATCAATTATCTAAGTGAAAATAACTTAGTCCAGAGATATTGCAATTCTACTACACGTTATTCAGTCAAGAACTCACAGTCCAGTGGGTCAAGAGACATAAGCTGACAACCTGCTAGGCGCTCTATCAGACGTGCATGTCAGGGAGAGAAGATATGTAGGCTGAAAGATTACAACCACAGGGGCATTGCCATAGTCCCTCAATGCCAAACCAAGGCCCGGGCAAAGTTAGAAAGCAGTGTGGTGAAGGGAAGGGCAGATTCACGTCTGGAGGAGACCAAGTAGGTTGCATAGAGGGTACAGAGAAAGAGGAAGATGCATGATCTCAAGATTTGGCTCTCAAGTTCTGTTCTCTGGGTGACTAGAGAGCAGCGCCCATGAACAGAGATCTACCAGGCTGTTGAAGTAAATGTGTAGTTTGGGGATCCAGCGCCCCACACCCTTGGTTATCTCACACCCCTGAACCTTTCGCTCCTCATTCAATTTAACAGTTAATTATACCAGTTCAGAGATTATTCTGAACGGTCTCACGGTGAGCAGAACATGCCCCTCACACATTCCTGCTCTCTTTTATTTTTAATTTTAAAAACTTTTGCTTTTGAGATCATATAATTACATCATTTCCCCCTTCCCTTTCCTCACTTCAAAACCTCCCAGGTACCCGCTCCTTACTCTCTCTCAAATATGTGGTCACTTTTGTCATTAATTGTTACAGTCATGTATGTACGTGTGTACAGACGTATATGTATTATATATGTGTGTATACACATATGCATATATATTCCTGAATATAACCTTTTCGGTCTGCTTGATGCTATTTGTGTGTGTTTTCAGAGCTGACCATTTGGTGTTGGATAACTCGTTGGTGTGCTCCTCCCTGGGAAAGACAATTGACTTCTGCTCCTGGCTTCCCTTAGTTGCCTATAGTTCTCTGCATAAGGTTGAGGCTCCATGGGCTTTCCCTCATCTACTTTGTGCTGTCGGCTCATGTTTCGGCAGGCATGTAGTGAGGCTTTGTGGTTGTAGCTTCTTCAGACACTCCAGAAGAGGGCATCGGATGACTGTGAGCCACCATGTGGTTGCTGGGATTTGAACTCAGGACCTTCGGAAGAGCAGTCAGAGCTCTTAACCTCTGAGCCATCTCACCAGCCCGTGGTTGTATCTTCTGACAGGATGAGGAGACCCAGACTCACGGCAAACTCTCTGAGCCTGCGGCTCTCACAGTCTCCCCACCCCCTTTCAAGAGGCTCCCTGAGCCTAACATGCGACAGTGTTTTGTATGTGTATACTTTGGAATGGCTTCACAACTCTGTGTTTTGGTTGGTTGTGGCTTTCTGTAATTATCTCTGTCTGTTGCAAAGAGAAGTTTCCTTCACGAGGGGTGAGAACTACACTTATCTATGGGAATAAGGTAGTATTATGCTAGTTTATTAGAGTGGTGCTTGTAGATTCTCCTCTGGACCCACGACTTCTCTAGCCCTGGGTAGTTGACTCAGGTCTCAGTTCCAAGCTTGGTTCCCCCTTTGTTGAGCTTCTACTGCCTTTTTAGCCAACCCTTGATGCAGCCTAGAAGCCTTGGAGTTCTTAAAAATTAGGTGTCCCACAGAATTAATTTCATCTCCAGTTATATCTGGATCTGTCTTTTAGCTAGAAGGTGGATGGAGTGGGACCAGTTTATTACGCACACCCCTGTTGATCTTTAAAAAGAAGATGAGCATCAAGCAGTTTTTAGGAATAGCAATGTAGCGGATGTGTTCAACAAGCTCTGAATTTAAGCATGAGTATAGCAAGTTGATGCTGAAGAACCAGGCACTATAGAAAGTGGTTCATGAGTACTAAATTCCACAATCCTTTCAACAACTATGCAAGGTGGGAATTAAGTTTATCTCAGCTTTATAAACAGCAAAATGGGAGCTTTGAGATCTTAGATCTCACTGATATAAGTGGTGGAATCTAGAGTTGAGCTTTAGTCGGTTTATTCCAAAGTCTTTGCTCTTCAGTGACTCAATTTCTAATTTTAATGTTATATATGAAATACATGCTAACTCTAAAAAGCTGAGATATAAAAGAGGTACAGTCTTGGTATACATGACACATTTCCATACCATTTTCTCTAGCTATATGCTTCATAGGYGCTGAATTAATAAAGGGGTACATCTCTCTATATACACATACACATATATAGTGTGTCTGTGTATGTATGTGGGTGGGGAGAGAGACAGAGAGAGAGAAGAGAAAGAGAGAATGAGAGAGAGAGAGAGAGAGAGAGAGAGAGAGAGAGAGAACCCCTGAACTAAGCATCGTTTGGCACATAAAGTTCTTCATTTCTTTGCAAGGCATGAAACACGTGGCCCACCCATTCCATATATTTGACCAATTATAAATACTTACTTTTCTCAAACTAATTCACCTCCCTTATGAAAGCATTGCAGGTAAAACCATTCTCAGGTGCATCGACTTTTCATGGACAAATCTTTCATGGTTTGTTCATTCATTCAGTATTAATAATAAGGAGAACACAGATTAATGAGTTTGGGACATTCGATAACTCTTGTATCAAGACACTTGTAAAGGTCTTTTTCTAAAAGTAATCCTCAAGTTTCTTATGTAGTGTTCTTCCCAGTGAACTTCCTATAGTTGCATGTCCAGTTTGGGAACAAAAATGCCAGCCCCGTGTGTAATATTCTATTTGTATGGGCATAGCTTTATGCAACCTGATATAAAAAAGTTAATTAAAAAAAAGATACCCTAACTATATCAGATAAACTCTGATTTCTGCAGCAATGAGACAAAAATAATTTCATATATTTTAACTCCCTTTTGTTTTAGAGAGAGTCTTACAATATAGCTCAGGCTGGCCTTGAACTCATGACTCTCCTGGTTTAGCCTCCTGAGTGATGTGATCACGGGCATGCACCACCTCACTAAGGTCTGCTGGTTCTACAGTTTCTCGGTGTTAATATGTTGTATATATAATACCATGAGTCAGAAGGCAAGGGGAGACAGACACGTGTATGCGACATAGTGAACATTCATAATGGTTGAACGTTTCTAGTCACAGATCAAGCCTTAAAGGCAGCTTTAACAATAATACATGTGACAACTGTTTCTTTTCAGGGACACAAACAGTCACAAGGGTGCAGGAGTTGGGCAGATTTTTCAGAAGTGACAACAGCTGTTTTCTGGTTGTCTATATTATTAAAAGTTATACCAGGCTACCCACCAAACCGTTGCCAAATTACAATTTTAACAAATTCAGGTGAAACAAAGTATAAGTATCTTCTCTGGCATGGTACTCTCGGAAGCCCAGCGCTCAGGAGGTTGAAGCTGGGGGACTGTAGACTCAGGACTAGCCTGGGGTACACAGTGAGGTCAAGATTGGGCTGCTTAGCAAGTAATACCCTATTGCAAATAAACAAATCATTGACTAAGCGACATGTCTGTTTACTGTTCCCAGAAAATGACTGTCGTTTCCATGTGATTCCGTGAAGCTACAGTTGAAATTCTGYTCTGTTTCCCTTCTGTTTCCTCCCTCAGCCGTGGAGTCATACCCCAATGCGAAGGTGCACTTTGGCCACAAGCTGTTGAAATGCAGTCCGGAGGAAGGGGTACTCACCTTGCTTGGGTAACTGCTCGTCAGGATTTTGGCTTCAGAGGGCAAGGGCAGGAATGGAGAACTCTGCTTATAAACTTTGTTCTCTGGCTCTTTTGGACRTGTTAAATGATTACTGAAGTGAGAATACAAAACGTTTTCACAACCACGGAGTTTTTGTTTGAGAATAATCCCAGATGCTTTCTGAGTACCCAGACCTGGTAATTCTTCATTTCCATTCTCTAGCGACCATTCTCGGTTCAGACTTTCTCCTCTTCGGAAACAGGTGGCTCTAGCCCGCCTCGTGTCTCCTGTCCTCTTCCATAGTGTGATTTCCCTGCCCATCCTCCCTCAGTTCTGTGTCCTCCAATGTCCCATTCTCAGAATGCCATGCATCCAGTCATGGTTACACAATCATTTCTAAGTTCACATTCTATAGTTGTCATGCACGTCTGGGCCTTTTTCTCATCCTTGGTCTCAGCAAGCTCCTGATCAGTGATATCCCAGGGACAGAACGGTGACATTATCTCAGATGCATAGATGCCTTGCTCATCTCTATTGTCTTTCCTAGTACTCTTGCAGCATAGTCACAGTCACTTATGGTGCACCCTCTCCTGTTTCTGCCCATTAAATCTGAACATTGTCACCAGCGTGTCTTTCTTCTGGTTATACAGTCTCTTTCTTCTTTCTGGGGCATGATGGTTTCCAGCCCTTGTCACCGCATATGTGGCTACTGCCGTCCTCTCCTGTGTGTCCTCTCTTCCACTTCAAACTGAACAGTTTCCTGAAACTGCCGTTTATCCATTGTCATCCTTCTGGTGGAAGAAATCATTTTCTCCTTTTGCCAGAATCAGGAATTTAAACTTTTGCCTTTGTCTCCAAAATGTCCCTTCTCTCCCCTCCCCCTTTGCCTTCTATGCATTGCACAGTTAACCTTCCATACATGTGGACTCTTTAATCACTGGTACAACCAGCCTCAGATCAAAAGTATCCAACACAGAGATTTGCATCTCTAAGAAAGCACAAAAATAAAATGTCTGCGTGTTGATCATGTAGACTTTCCCCCTTGTCCTTGTTCCCTGAAGATGCAGCCTCTCACACAGCATTTCTACAAAGAAGCATGCAGGAAGGCATGCGTAGGACACATGCAAATGTTGTGCTGTTTCACATAAGGCACTTGAGTGTCTGCAGATATGGATATTCTGGGACCAACTTAGAGGTCAGCGGAAGACCAGCGTGTTCTCTTCTTAGGCTCATTGTCCCGTATCCTCTACTGAAGCTGAACATATTTCCTCGAGCAAATCCTGGTCACGTCACTGCAGATGCTCATGAGTTCACTTGCACACTTGGGACTTAACAGCTGTGCTTGCCCCTCCCCACCCTGTGCAACTGCTTCCCCATTTCCTCTATATTTCCTTCCTTCAGCTCTCACACTTCTGGAGAGCACGTTTGTCTTTAATATCAGGGCAGATGTACATTATTCTCATTTTCAAAAGCAAAACCATGTCTGGGACAAGCATTTTTGTCTGCATTTTAAATCTGGTGATTCAAGTTAGATAAACTCCACCTTCAAGTTAGATGTGTAAAAGTGAGTTTTTTGGAGTTACCTCTAGAGTTTGCTTTTTACATCCACGTAGAAACATGTTACCATTTTTGCTAGATATTTTTTTCATGGTTTATTCTTTTTTTTCAGACCTGACAAAGTTCCCCAAGATGTCACGTGTGACCTCATTGTAGGATGTGACGGAGCCCATTCAACTGTTAGAGCCCACCTCATGAAAAAGCCTCGCTTTGATTACAGTCAGCAATATATCTCTCATGGGTACATGGAGTTGACCATTCCGCCTAAGAATGGAGAGGTATAAATTGTCCAGTATATTAAAGCACTAAGAGTAAAACAATTGTACAGATTCCTACATACACATGCATCTAGCCACATGTCTGATTTATATGTACATATTTTATGTGCACAGACATACATATGTATATTGACGTGCATATTTATGTGTGGAGAAAGACAAGGTGAAAGAGAAAGAGTATCTTATCATAGTATGCTCTCCAATCTTGAAATAAATGGTTCTGAAAAGCTTGTCTAAGGATGGAACCCAAAGTAGTTTCTAAGACAGCGTCATGCTCATCGCAGTCGCACACATGCGATGCACCGTATCTCTGGGGATGATCGAGAATGCTGCAGAGGCAGGTGCAAAGCAGCGGGCGAGATGAGCTCCTGGAATCGAACCTGTACTCTTTGCCCTGCAGTATGCCATGGAACCCAACTGTCTTCACATTTGGCCTAGAAATGCCTTTATGATGATCGCCCTTCCGAACATGGTAATGTACAGACTCCTATTGGCTACATGTATATATATATCTATAATTAATATTATATCACTTACTTTTGTCTTGGACATTTATATACCTAGTTCAYCTCATCATTATTTAATGTATTTAATGATTATGTCTTTGATGTTTTGGGCTTCTGAGGAAGAAAGAGAAGCAAGTTCAATATTTACTTTGGAAAGGAGACTGTACTTATGTGAATAATGAAGGGCCCATAGGTAGGGTGCAGTCCAGGAGCACGTGGGCACAGGAATGACAGGGAGATTTAGGTTATTATTTAGATATTAGAAAGAAATTCCAGTTTTTAAGGTGTGTGGGAAATTAGGGTGTAAATGCAAGTGTATGTGTGTGTGTGTGTCTGTCTGTCTGTGTGTGTGTGTGTATCTGTCTGTGTGTGTCTGTGTGTCTGTCTGTGTGTATGTGAGTGTCTGTGTGTGTATGTGTGTGTGCCTGTGTCTGTGTGTGTCTGTGTCTGTGTGTGTGTCTGTGTCTGTGTGTGTCTGTGTGTGTGTATCTGTGTGTGTCTGTGTGTGTGTGTCTGTGTGTGTGTGTTCTTTCATTAGTCTCCAGGGTCTTTTCCTTATATAGCCAGCTTGCTGTATGTTCTCTGGTAGTCTTTTTCCTCCTGTGGCTGTCTGTCACAGGATCAATGTGTGTTAAGAGGAAGAAAACAAGGAGGAAAAAGTCACATTGACCAATCTAAGCAATCTAAGGACTGCAGTATTTACTTGGTGAATATGGAAGATTTTCAGGGTAGCATTTCTCCTGGTGACCCGGCAGGCAAGGAGCACCTCTGAGACATCCAGGGAAAAGTGACAAAGCTGACTTGGAAATTCCCCTCTAGGACATCTTAGTCCCAGCGAGGTCCCTGTGGCTTAGGGGTCCACCATTAGTGCCAACGTCACAGGTATGTTTTCTCTCTCACCCTGTTCCTCTCCTTCTCAGGACAAATCTTTCACATGCACCTTGTTCATGTCCTTTGAGGAGTTTGAAAAACTTCCAACATGTAGGGATGTGCTGGACTTCTTCCAGAAGAACTTTCCAGATGCCATCCCTCTGATGGGAGAGTAAGTCTCCACGTGACAGCGCACCTTCCATTTCTTTGGTTCTAATGGTTCAGGTTCGAACAAAACTGTTTCAATCTTTCTCAAAAAAGATTTTTTTTCTTCCTAAAATGCACTGGCTGGAAAAATAGCATTAGAGCAAAGTCTAAGTGGGCTCGCTGTTGTGAGTGGAGATTCTGTCCAAAAGGAGAAACTGCGCTCAGTGTATCCCGAAAACACAAGCACAAGCCTCCCCAGGCTTTTCTCGGACTCCGCGGGCCACAAGACTCTTCTTCTTGTGATGTCTGTCCTCTTTTTGGGAGATAGAGGAGATATGTGTGTGGCACAGCAGATGCAGGGCTCAGGCCTGTCGCCTTCCTAGTCATATGTTTTCTGATGCCGGGGGCTCCTCATGGTGAAATGCTGCAACCACAATCCCACCTACTTGGGCGGGTTGGTGAAGGACTGAGTAAGATCCTTGTAGAAATTGGTCAGCACAGGGCCCACGCCAATTAAGTTCTGTCCCACGCATGGCTGAGGGACTTAGCTAACTAGCTGCCTAATGGTCTGCTGCTCCTCTGTCCAGCCTGTGTCAGCAGCTTCGTCCATACGTACTTCGTTGTATGTTCCCATTGAAGGACTTTGCTTCCTCCAACTCCTCTGGGCCCCTCCCCCTCCCTGCAACAGGACAAGCACCTAGCTTACATTTTACTCCAGTGTTTGCTCCAGGAAGACAGAGCAATACTACAGGAAGAGTGTTACTTATCTAGGCTACCACATACTAGGTGACTTAGAAGTGACAGAAACCATCTTTCCCAGTTTCTGGAAGCTGAACTATTCAAAATTAAGGCGCCATGGTGGGAGCTATTTCCTGGCTCACAGAAAGGGCGCCTACTACCTGTGAGAACTCCCACGACTGAGGGGCTTTTGTAAGGGCTCAAATCCCATTCGGTCTGGGTTCCAGGCTCACAAGTGAGTGAGTGGATTAGTTCCCAAGTTCCTGGCTGAAACTGCCACCACATGGAGGATTTAGGTTTTACACAAGAATGTGGGACACATGAGCAGTCAGGCTAAAGAGGAACAGAGTTGGTTTTGTTTCTGAGCAGCCCAAGCTGACTTGGAGCCAAGAGTCCTTCTTCCTCAGCCTTTGATTCTGAGAACACAGTCATGTGCCACCAGGCCTGGTTTAGAGGAATATTTCAGCCTCCCTTCTGCCTCATACTTCCCAGCTTGGACCTTTGAGATGATTACCAGGGTACCTTTCTGATAGTGGAGTTACAAAATCCACAGCTAACTGTGTAAAAGGGAAAGCGTGACCCCAGCCCAGAGCAGGGCTTAAAAACCGCCAGGTGTCACCACTTCCTGGTCTCTATAAATCCACAACTTTCCATCCCTGAGGAGAACCTGTCTGCACACCAGGTTTAGCTCTTATGTAGTTTAAAATTGTTCCATGGTCATTTCTTAGGTCTTTAGCCAGACTTTATGTTCTTTTAAATGTTTTTTTTTTTAAAGGTACATTGCATATTTGTTTATTTGTTGGAAGGCAGGCACTGGGCATGCAGGCCCAGGAGAGGACAACTTGCAGGAGTCAGTTCTAGTTTTCCATCATCATGTGGTTCCTGGGGACTGAACTCAGGGCAGCAGGCTTGCCAGCAAGCACCTTCCCCTGCTGAGTCAGTTTGATGGCCCCAGATTTAAGACTCTTGAGGACACGTAGTGCTTCTGTATGTATAGTTTCTCTAAAACCTCTGTGGCTGCTTCGCAGATATCAGAGGCATCTTTGTGTTTATAGTCATCATGTTCACCCATAGAGATGTTGGGTTGACCTCAGTCCATTGAAGTCTTGTAAACATTGTCCAACTTATTAAAACCTCCCCAGACAGGATTTTTTGATTACTGTTGTCCATTTCCTAATACACAAGGATTCATGTTAACTTAGTATCTATTTACTGTGGTCTAATAAAATACACTGTGACATTTGTTCATAAGAGTCTGAAATACACTGGTGTTTCTGAAAACAGTCTAACACATAATAATACATTTGAAAACACTATGGTTCATGTACATAACAATGCTTTTATGACAAGATATATACATGTCACACTTCAAATTATTTAAGTGCTACCAGAATTATCCTTTTGTATGTGATTAACATTATCACAAATAATGGTAATCCCAATAGTGGACTTGAGTGTACACATGTTTATGTTGTATGTATACATGTCCATGAAGAGGTGATCCAAATGTTCATGTGCCCACACATATGTGCATCTCTCTGGGTCAAAGTCTAATAATAGTGGGTGTCTTCCTCAATTGCTTTCCACCATATTTTTGAAGATAGGGTCTCTGATTGAACCGGGAACTTGTCTACAGACTAGACTAGCTTGCCAACAAGATGAATACCTTGGGCTTGATGAGTAGGCAATCCAGATGATCACTAGTCAAATATTGTATTGGTGATTGAAACATATTTCAAGTAAAAGTAGCTTGTGAATCTTTTCTACAAAGCATTGACAAACATTTTGGTTGTAGCACAGTAAATAAATGCCCAAATTCTGGCAGGAGAATGCTTGTCATTCAGCCCCAGGGACCCTCCCGTCTCTGCTTGCCCCCAGTGCTGGCATTATAGATACACACACTACAGTCATATCCTGTGTGCTCCACAGATATYGCCATACTTGGCTTTTTGCATGGAAATTATGACTGTGGGTTTAGGTACTCATACTTACATGGCCAGCCTTTTATAAAATTAGCCATCTCCTGAGCCCCAGAATAGTGGAATTTAAGCCTAGAAGAAATTTCAATTTCCCTCTTCTGTTTCTGGGCATGGAACCAGGACCTTGCATATGTTAAGTAAGCACTCTTCATTGAAATGCATTTCTTTCCTTCATTTCCTGTTTTACTGTTGTCATTCTTGTATTTTTTTCAGCAAGATATCATGGCAATAAAGCCAATAAATCTGGAAAAACTTAGTGGTCCTTGGCATGCAGGTAACCTTTTTGTATTCCCTTTGCTTTATTTCAAAGGCAAGCCCTCATGAGAGATTTCTTTCTGTTGCCTGCTCAGCCCATGATATCAGTCAAGTGCTCTCCCTTCCACCTGAAGTCACACTGTGTGCTCATGGGAGATGCAGCCCATGCCATCGTCCCATTTTTTGGGCAAGGAATGAACGCGGTGAGTTCTTTTCCTGTAGGAAAGTGCCTAGAACATTCCAAGGTCTGTATCGAGTAGTAAATCCTAAATAAAAGCTCCAAATCATCTTCACAGTCCCAAGAACACAGTCCATTTGATCGTCACTCCAGTTGCTCAGTCAGACTGACTTCAACTCCATGGAGGATTCAGACTATTTGATACAAAAACTCAGTAGAGAAATGCACAGTTTATGACTGAACACTACTACCTTCTTGACAATCTTGCTATCGTGTTTAGAAAGAAAGTTTTAAAATGTAGTGCTCCTTTATTAAATGTTAATATTGAGGAATTTCATTAACTTCTTGCATATATATGCATATGATAATATGTACATGTGATATCACATGTATATATGTACATGTGATAATAGTTTAGCAATCACTAGTCATATAGTTCTTTAATAAGAGAACTTTATTCCAAGTACAAATAGCTTGTGACTTTCTCACAAAGCAGTTTCAAGCACTTTGATTTGTAGGAACATCAGTTGTATAAAYGTCCAGGTTCGGGCACAATTCAAATCTTGCYTCCAGGAGTCACTACACAAAGTRAATTACRTACTGTACCTGATACCCACCCACTCAAGTGTAATGCTACAGTTTTATCAAGTGTCCATTCCAATACTTGGAGAGAGAAAACACGTTATTTTTAAGTAAAGATTGAAAACTGTTGTCTTGGYCTTATTTGTAATCACTTATGTCAAAGTTGTCAAACCATAAAGAATCTGCAGACATTACTTATGTCAAACGCTAKCACTATATTTGATGTGAAAATATTTTTTATTGTGTCTAAAACTGCAGTTTGAATTTGTAGATGATGGAAGTACAGTGCTTAGGGTTCTTAGTCTTTCTGCACTGAGTATCATCTTACTAGTTTTTGAAGTTCTTCATGTTCAACATTTACTTTAGGTTTGRGTTATAGGAASAAAGTTAATTTGATCGTATGATTAATTATTTTAGCAGCGATGGAGATTGAACCCAAGGCCTCATGTGTGGCAGGTACAGCCCTCTACTGTTGGATTATATACNCCTTCCCCTGCAATCCCAGTGCTGTGAGGTACAGACACATGAGACACACCAGGGCTAGCCAGCTGTAACCTGGCTCCAGGTTCATTGAGAGCCTGTCTCAGAGGAATAAGGCAGGGAGGGACAAAGCAGGACACTCAGTGCCCTCCATGCCCACCACACTCAACATTCCACACAAGCACACCCAGACAGAGTGAGTCAGGGACACAAGGAGAGAAGGAGGGAGAGAGGGACAGAGGGAGAATCTACTGAAGCGCTCTAGGCCATGGAGGAAGTACTTTGCACAAGATACTCCGTTTAGATATCCGCGACGTGGAAACCTGACTTCTCAGATCCTTCCGGTCATTCCTCCTCTAGCTGTTTGTCTCTCGGCTCTTTCCTCCACATCATGTACAGATGGTGCTTGGCTTTTGTACATTTTCCTCTCCCTTCCCGCCTGCCCTGGTTAACTGTGATGCTGTGTAATACACGGAGGTGTGTGGACAAAGCTGTGCTCACACTCCTACACTTCTGTGTTCCCGTGCTCCCTTAGTGGGAAGCATGCTCCACTGAGGGCACCGTGTTGYGTTTGAAGTAGTCTGCGCTAAAACTATTGCATTACTGATCTCCAAATAAGCTGTCTAACCTGGCTCTTATCCTTGTGGAGTTTGTTTTCATAGTGGTCTCCAGGGATTAGCTTTTTGGAATGGGTGTTCGAGGCATGTACTGTGGCAGGAACAACACTGGCTCTTGCTTCTGGGGCAATGCCATCCAGACAGCTGAAGTAGATGGGGTGGAGAAGTCCTGGTGGCCCTACTGGGCTGATCTATTCCATTGATTCCCGTGGCGCAAAAGCCCAATAACTAGCATGCGAAGGTTCTTTTCACCACATTAACGTAAACAAAGCTTTATAATTGGATATTTCTTATCCTCTTTTATGTTTCCTTGCAGTGCTGAAGGAGAGCCCATGGCCTTGCTCATGCTGATAAGCCACAGCCCCTGCCTGGCCTTGTATACTCTGAACACACACGCTAAGTTAGYTAGTCCTAACAGCAGGCACATCCTCAGCTACTGTCACTGTGTGACAACTGAGCCATCTTTACRCCRAGTTTAGATTTGTTTATTAAGGTCAAGATTCTAGTTCAGAAYGAGAGGAAGAGCCACACGTTAGCATTTTTGTGTTAAAAAAGCCCTGTGGTTTCCCCTAATTTGGAAAAATGATATAGTTTACATAGTTAAAAAATGAATTCATTCCGACGCCATCTGTGTGTGTGTGTGTGTTTGGCTTGGTTTGTGGAGACAGGGTTCCTCTGTGTAGCCCCGGCTGTCCTGGAACCCACTCTGTAGGTCAGGCTGGTCTCATATGCATAGAGATCTGCCTGGCTCTGCCTTCCAAGTRCTGGGATTAAAGGCATGGGCCACTGCTACCCCAAATTCACTCTAACTCATGAGACTGAATTGTGATGTCCATGGTCCCTGAGAGGTATTTCTGCCATATCAAAAATAAGTATTTAAACTTAACTTTTTCTAACTTTATCGTTGTGAAGGTGACTCTAAGCAACCGAAGATTTATTATTATGCATCAGTTTTTAATTTTACTTGATTTTTGGTTATGCTTTTAAGCCAAACTAAAAATAAAACATTCTAACTGATGCTTAAAGCATTCTGGTCCCTAGACACCACATGTGCACTGCATTACAGGACAGTCAGCCACATCTTACCACAAAGTCCGAAATAACCAATATATGTCATAGCAAGAGACTGTCCTCCCCCACTCCCCATCCCTCAACTTGTGTTACAGCCACACACGGTTTTCTCTGAAATTAAGGCCTTGAAGGTAGATATTTTTCAAAGTGCATTCGCTCCGGTGTTATCAGTACTGAAACAATGTAGCAGTCA
>BDUI01016095.1:18792-29886 GCA_002335545.1 Apodemus speciosus
TCCTCCCCTTGCTTCTATGAGGGTGTTCTTCCACCCACCCACCCATTCGCACCTCCCCACCCTTGGTTTCCCTAAGCTGGGGCATCTATCGAGCCTTCACAGGACCAAGGACCTCTCCTCCCATTGATGCCTGACAAGGCAATCCTCTGCTACATATACAGCTAGAGGCATGTGTACTCCTTGGCTAATGGCTTAATCCCTGGGAGCTCTGGGGTGTCTGTTTGGATAATATTGTTCTTCTTCCTATGGGGTTGCAAACCCCTTCAGCTCCTTCAGTCCTTTCTCTAACTCCTCCATTTGGGACTCTGTGCTCAGTCCAATGGTTGGCTGTGAGCACCTGCCTTTGTGCTCACAGCCAACCATTGGACTCTGGCCTTTGTAAGGCTCTGGCAAGGCCTCTCAGGAGACAGCCATATCAGGCTCCTTTTAGCAAGTAGCAAGCATTTCTTGGCATCGACAATAGTGTTGGGTTTGGGTGACTGTTTATGGGATGAATCCCCAGGTTGGACAGTCTCTGGATGGCCTTCGCTTCAGTCTCTACTCTACACTTTATCTACTTATTTGCTCTGGTGAGTATTTTGTTCCCCTTCTGAGTAGAACCAAAGCACCCACACTTTGATGAGGGTTTCTATTGCTGTGATAACACCATAATCACAAGCAAACTGGTATGAACAGGYTTTATTTGGCTTATGCTTCCACATCTAAGTTCATCAGTGAAAGAAGTCAGGGCAGGAACTCCAGAGAGAAACATGAAGGCATGARCTGATGGAGAAATATTGCTTACTGGCTTGCATCTTATGGCTTGCTCAGCCTACTTTCTTAGAGAACCTGGGATCATACCATCCCATAAATAATACCACTAACAATGAGCTGGGCCCTCCTCCAGCAATCCTTAATTAAGGAAATGCCCTACAGGCTTGCCTACAGCATAATCACGGGAGAGACAACTCAAATGAGGTTTCCTCCTCTCCAATGTCTCTACATCTTGTCAAYCTTGCATAAAACTAAGCAGTTCAGTTCCCCAAATTAATCGTGTGACATACATGATTGTATCCATAGGTAGTTAAGTTAAAATGCATGTCTCATATTTAATGGTATTGTCAAAGATTTCAAGGGCCTTTCATTTTTTTCAGCATGAAATTATATGTTTATATGATTGTTTATTTTTTCCTTAAATACATTTTATAAAATGTGTACTTCTCTGCAACTACTTTTGATATATCTAAAGTATTATGCAGACCATAAAAATCAAACTTTTAATAGGTCGTAGCGATATAGCCAGCTTGTTTCAAATAATACTTGCACATAACTGGAAGATCACAGATGATTTTCTAACACCCATGTAAAACGTGGGGCATAGTCACATGTGTCTATAATCCTAGAACTGGGGAGATCTGGGGTTTTCCTACAGCTTTCAAATCATTTAGTACAGCTAGGTAGGTAAGTTTTCAAATGCAGTGAGTGACCCTGTCTCACAAATTAGGGTAGAGAAGTGATTAAGGAAGACATCCTATAACAACTGMTACCTCTCCCATCTATACACACATATGTGCACCCGAATACACATGCCCACATACCACYTAGAGAAAGAAAAGAATTAAACTTGTGTGTCAGATCTATGAGCAATGACCAAACAAGAATGTGGACAAAGGAAAGAGAGATTTATCCAGAGAGATGTTCATAAACAAGGCTCAGCGGTATGGATCACAAATAATTCAGACACTGACAATGGGATGCTTGTGAGGAATGTGGTTCAGAAAAATGTGAAGCTACTTAGTAAGTGCATCAGAGAGCCCGATATTAATTTATACTTATAAAATAATAAAAGGAGAAAATAATCCTGCTGGCCATTAAGTTGGTAAAATTCAAATCAAATACATTCAACTTTTGACTCTATATATTTACTACATTTAATAAAAGCTAAATAACTCAAAAMCTTTCCTTTGCAGAGCTGAGGGGATGAACTCAAGATCTATGTATACCAAGCAGACAGTCTACCAGTGTCTTAGACTGTTTTTATATTCTATTATTTTTCTGAATCTTCATAACTTTTGACCACTTCTCTTAATACAACTCCCTTTTTCATTTTTCTTAAAATTTTCCTTCATGTAAAATATAATATAATTAGTGAAAGGACCTATATCAAACTTTAAATAACATGTCAGTAAAAGATTGGAGAAGGACAAGTGTCTGATACTGCCATTCATAACTTTCAGGCATGTCAGGAATGTATGACACTGGCATAGAATCTTTGTCAAAGTTTCTCAAGTTTTTCTATCCCCTAAGTTGGGACAGAATGGTAAAAAAACATGTGATCATGTTAGAATTTTACCTTTATATCTGTGGAAGGTTATAATGTCTAGAGTTATATGCATTTGTTACCAAGCTCTGTTAAGTTTGATAACACCCTTAYAGACATAAGTGGTTTCCCCCTGGAGGAGATCAACCTAGGGAAATTATTTTGATGAGAATCACACCATTATTGACTATAACTCTTGACACCATACCCTGAAAACGTTCTCCATGAAGTTTCTGCTCTGTGGTGACTACTCTAAGAGATATGAGTTCCAATATTATCTGTCTTTGTAATCTCGAGAACAGTGATTTTTGCCTTGAATCCTGATCTAAAAAGTGGTGTTAATAATTCAGTATGCCTAGCTTTATCTTTGCCTTCCAAGTAGGATATCAACTTTCTAGCTCTTTCATTGGGAACCAGAAGCCAGAGATCTAAATGTTCATAATCATAGCATCCATTTTCTTTCAGGGGATATCTAGACTCTGACTCTGATTCAAATCCTAATCAGTACTAGTGAACTACCTGAAAAGTTAACTGCCAGTGAATCAAATGTAAGTAACCTCAAGTCTCCATGGAAATACCAATATAATAATATGGAATMTAAAGACAYAAAAGTTCATGTCAAGCTTTACAATCCTAAAAAGATGAAACTGTATAATAATTCTCAAGATTTCTGAAACTATGAGTAAAGGCACTATCATAGAATAAAAATTAAGCAACAAATATCAAGCAAATGTATCATTAAATATACAGGTATCTATTCCAAAAGTTTTAGTGATATAATATAGCAGAACAAACCAGAGTAGGCACATAGTAACTTGCACATAAAACTAATAATAAAACACAATCGTTAAAAATATTTAAACTTCTACCGATATTAAGTATAAACAGAAGGAGACAGGAGCAATAAAGTCAAAGTGGAAGCACAAAGGGCCAAAGTTAAATATGTTGTATATAGCTAAGATATGTATTTATTGACACGATGCTGTATTATGCAACATAGTAATTAAAGAATGTAACTGAACACGAGAATGAAGAAAGTAATGAGTATAGATTTATGTAAGGWTAATAGGAAATTTTTATGTCATGTTTTGTAAAATGACACTTTTACAGAAACCAGGTAAACACAGTATGGAGACAAACATAGAAAATAAATTAATAAAACATCGAAAGTAGCCCCCCTTCTCCAGAAAAACTAAAGGCCTCAGTGGACAGTTAACTTTTAGAATAAATTGGCCTTTTCCAATTCTGTCTACATCTGTGTCAATATTGGAATATATAAAAGTAAAATGACCACAAAGAGCTTGGAAGTTCCAACTGAATCTTCAGCTAAACAAACTGAAAATCAATATCTTCTCTAGGCTCCTTCAGAAACTCAAGGTCACAGAAGACCTGCCCGAAGTGAAATGTTCTTGTTAAGAATAGTCTTGCCTCATGGGAAGCTCGTTCACCAGAGCTTCAGCCACTCACACTTTCTCAGGAACTAAGGAACTTTGGGGAAATAAAATACACCATTTTACTGTCCTGTAGGCTCCCCTGCTAYCGACACAGCACATGAATCTGTTCTGTAAAGATCACAACCTTAAGACACAAGCTCACTAATATACAGGCAAACTTAAATTTAGTGATTAATTTAATAATAAGAAACCATAATAAAGAAACCATGCATATGGCATATAAGGAAATGAATATCCATATCCTATTTAATCAGATAAATGCAAGAAGAGAAACATTACTGCTATGCTAAACTTATTACRCTGTTTAAAATAGAGAAGACACAAGAGAAAAAAACAAATCCTGGCAAGGATAGGAAGTAACTAAAACCCATTTTCTGAAGAGGGTTGACAGAAYGACACAGAAGCATTAAAAATGTTTATTGGTGGGCTGGAGAGGTGACTCAGCTGTTAAGAGCACTGGCTGCTCTTCCGAAGGTCCTGAGTTCAATTCCCAGCAACCACATGGTGGCTCACAGCTATCTGTAATGGGGTCTGATGCCCTCTTCTGGTGTGTCTGAAGACAGCTACAGTGTACTCGTATACATAAAATAAATAAATATTAATAAATAAATAAATAAAAGTTTTAAAAAATGTTTATTGGTGTATTTTATTTGTTTGTTTTTTTGCAAAAAATGAATGTCATCTTACTGGATAGTCCATCAGTTCTTTTTGGTAGTTTTCAAAAGAATTTTAAAACACAAAAAGTCTGCAGTTAGACGAGTAAAGCAGAATAACTGACAGTTGACAGAATTCACAGTGGGGATGCACTTCAGGAAGTGAATAATCAAGTGGAGTGCGATACATGCAAGAGAGTTATTATAGAGCATGGAAAAGAAATGATGAAGTGGTGGAAAGACAGAAGAAAGCCTGGATGCACATTACTAAGCGAAAGAAGAGAATCTGCAAAAGCTACACAACATATTGTTCCATCTAAATGATGATCTGGGAAAAATATTCAAATAGACAGAAGCAACATTAAAAAGAGCTTGCCAGAAATTGGTGCAACGGTACATGATGATGAAGCCAAACACTTAGAACTTTCATGACAGTTAAGATTATCAGTGAGGTCATACATAAATACATGCATATATGTATATTATGTCCATACCTACACCTACGTCTACATCTACGTCTACGTCTACGTCTATGTCTACGTCTACATCTATATCTATATCTATGTCTATATCCAATACTTATCTTAAGTAAAACTAGAGGTGAACCCTTGGGAACTATGGTCTGGGGTTTATTACAATTACTCAATGCACTTTCTACATCAGTAACCAAAGTACTGCTCTGCTGTGATGTTCATAATGATAGTGGCTTGGCACATATGCAGAGGGAAAATGGGTGGGTGTTTTGACATCTTCCTCTCGGCATTGGTTGGAAGCTAAATTGGAGGGAATGTAAAATTTACAATACCCCTTGGTAAATTAGCAAGTTATGTCTATAAAAAATCAAACAGAAAACAGTTTAGGCTTTGTGAGACAGTCAGTGTCATGTCTATTCAGTTCTAAAGATGTGTTCTCTTTCATAAGTAATGTTGTATTGGAGCACAAGGATACAATGATGTATTGATTTTTAGAAAAACAATGATCTTTGTAGAAACAAAATATATGGGTGAAAAGAAGAACATTCTATAAAGTCCACAGTTCTCCATCAATAGACAACAACCTTGATGTGCTTTTGCCTAACAACAACCTTTGAAAATGAATGAAGTATATTAATCACACTTCAAGAGAAAAGAGACAAAAAATACCATGACATTTGTGGACTTCAATAACTCTCAGTAATTGGCAGGCTGAAGAGGAAGAAAATAGGATAAAGTGAGATTGAGCAGCATAATCAATCAACAGGCCCAATTGATATCATAGATTACTTCACCCTGCAACAGCTGAATGTACATTATGCTTAACTTGAAATGGAACACTCACTAATATAGGCCCCATGTGTGTCATAAAGTACACCCTAGCAGACTGAAGAAATAGAAATCATCAAAAATGTTGTTTTGGACCACTGTTAAATTAAATTAGATCAGTAGAGGAGAGTTGCAAAAAATTCTCAACTACATGGGTATTATGTTATATACTCCTAAAGCAAAAATCTTGAGGAATTAAAAATTAATTGGAATCAAATAAAAATGCAGATTCAGCACATCCATACTGTGAGATGTAGTGAAATCACAGCTTAGAGGGAMTTACAATGTCTATTTTCTATAGTCATAAAGAAGAATCAATGTGAATAATCTAAACTTTTGCCTTAGGAAGCCAGAAAGAAAGAAGTGCAAATTAGATACTAATTAAATGAATGAAAATATATACAAGTTTTGAGTTGAAAATTGGCAGCTCAATAGTGAAAAATCAGTAGAAAAAGAGACCCGTTTTCTTTTTTTTTTTATTGGATATATTCTTTATTTACATTTCATTTCCCTTTTTCCTGGTCCCCCCCCCAATGTCCCATATGTCTTTTTCCCTCCCCAGTAAATGTCAATCAATTTGATATTTCTGTAGTCAATCTAGTGAGGGGAGAAAAGAACATGAAGATGGCATCAGTAAAGAAGAAAAGCTCAGCCCTACTGAGCACACAATCATCACTCAAATGACAAAGTGCCATTATGTTNTACAAGATCTGCCATTTTCCGAGTGTGAATATTGAATATATAAGTAAGAATCTAATATTTACATATGATAAGCAAAAAGTAAAAACCCTAATAAAAAATGCAGTCCTCAATTAGTGAAAACTTATGTCAATTTAGGAAAATTGAGCACTTATGACAAATCTATTCTTTCCAACTTGATCTGCATTCTGAATGCGACCATAGTTAAATGTGTAGCTAGTTCTTTTGTGAGCACCTAGAAACTGAATCTGATGTGCATATGARAATGTTATTGTAGAAAACATTCATGGATGGCATGCACAAATAAATTTAAAAACATACCATGTCACACTAAATAAGACTGTGTGTTATAAAATAAAACAAACAATACAATGGATTATACTAGAGTTCCCAGGAAAAGAACCACACAAACATGCACTATTAATATTGGCAAAGTCACCAAAATGTACATGGCCTCATTAGCTCTACATTGTGAGGCTGACTAAGTTTTCAGTCCAGGCAGGATTTCTCTTCTGTTGAGTTGACCATAAGTCCAATTAGACAGCTGTCTATCACCAATCTGTGCCTGCCATTTTTTGCACCTTTACAGAATCTTGCCGGTTGATGTTCATGGCACTCTTTTGCCAGTTTGCATAGTATTTTCTGGTACCATGGATGATAGACTTCAAGTTAGACACAGCTCAAACCAGCCAATTCCTGTTTCCTGATTGTGTGATGTCTACAACAAGAGAGGCTTAACTTCAACATTTGAGGGTCAATCAAAGGCTACATCAATTTTGGGGGAGTCACTTTGACTCCCCTGACCACATATTTAAAATAAGATACCTCAAGCTGTTACTGTGTATTTGTTAGTGTATTTTCTTATTAGGACCATTATTAGCTTAAGTACCATAACTATTTTTAAACTTGGTATGCATTATATGTTATTATTAGTAAATATAAAACAACATGAATCTTTGATGATTTACCATATAGCCTTGATGTTATTTTCCCTTYTTCTCCCACTGATTGTCATCCTTCCTTTGCTCCAGTTAGAGCCCCTCTCCCATTTTTCTTCTGCTATTGCAAATAAGATTGCTGTCCATAAATTCTATTTGTGTTTGTTGATTTTAATGATTTTGCTAAATTTGCTGATTTTGTATGTTAATTTGGTTCTGCCAGTTTAAAGAAACTGAGTGGCTCTAAACATTTTCTATTAGAACTTTTGGGATATCTAGTGAATAATATAATATTATCCAAAATTAAGGATGTTTTACTTCTTTTTCTGTTTGTATTCATTTAATTTCCTTCTCCTGCTCTGTTGATCCATATTGTTTCTACAGAATTGGATTGAAAATKAATGGTTATTGTGGAAGCCCTTTCCTCTTAATGACTTTAATGGAATTGTTTTGGGTTTTTCTCCATCTAAGTTGAAGGTATGTCATATAAAATTTTTATTATGTGGAGGTACGTGCCCTTCAATCCTATTCTCTCCAAGTCTTTTGTTCTAAAAGCATTTTGGACTTTGCCAATGGCTTTGGTATCTATTATAGTGATCTCTTATTTTTATGTCTACATTATTTATTGACCTGCATAAGCTCAACCAACCCTACTTTGAAATAAYCCTGCATTGTAAAAGTTCATTTGATTATGGTGAATGATGTTTTTCATTTATGTTTGCATCAGGTGTGCTAGTATTTAACTAGAATTTTTACATCTATGTTCATCTTGGATTTTGTTGTATAGCTTGGGGGGTGGGGTTGGTTGTTATTCTTATGTTCTTCATCTTGTGTCTTTACACCGTTTGGGTATTAGAGTAATACAAGTTTCGTAGAACAAGTTTAGAAATAATCCTTCTATTTCTATTTCATTTTCAAAAATTTCAGAAAGATTGGTTGTGTTTCTTCTTTGAAAGTCTGGTAGAATCCTGTGGGGACCTGGCCTTCTCTTGCTAGATGACCCTTTACCACTCTTTAAGTCTCCTCCTTCATTGAGTCTGTTTAGATTGTTGCTCTCTTCCTTGTTTAACTTTAGTTGTTTGAATRAATCAAGCAATTTACCCATTTATTCTGCATTTTTCAGGGTAATGGAGCAGAGTGTTTCTACATCCTTTCTTATAACAGTATGGATTTCTTTTGTGTCTATTGAGAAAGCCTTAAAGCACRTTGCAAATTCTAAGAAGCCCATCATGAAATTTAAAGACTGATTGACTCCAACTTTTTTGATATAATGCAAAAATCAAATATCATGTAGAAAATGGAATGATCTGAAGTCTTTGTCAAAAACAGAGGAATATCAGTAGATGCAGTAACCTCTAGGACTGTTATATCTAGTCTTGTGGTAATGTGTAATATATACATAGTATCACACAGATACTATGGTTTGCAAAAATATGGAGTTCAGCTAATGTATAGAAATTAATGAAAACTTCTATTAGTGAAAATTATGAACAATTGCTTATTCAGTAATCAAAATGTATCACATTAATTTCATAAAGAAAAATTATATGCAGTTTGGGATGATTTCTGTATATATAAATTCAGTGTGATCACTGTCAAATTTTGTTTTTGATCACTTAAAATGTTTATGGTGTGAATTATGTTTTCTAAGAAATTGAAAATCTCTGTAGCTTAACAATTGCCACGTAAATTTATGAAAATAACAAATAATACTCCACAAAATGTTACCAAAGTGAAGTGGAATATTTCTAAGTTTAAAAATCAAACAGAGTAACAGGATTAAAAGTGAGCAACATATATAAAAATTTTAAATTGTGGTTACTTAGCATAATGATTTTGAAAATAATTATATCAAGTTAATACAATGAAAACATACAATTAAAGTGACCATCTAAATTTCTGTTCAACTAGACTGAAAACTATTAAAATAGATTTAGACTTGTTAGAATGTCATACAGAATATAATAGATCCCTGTTACAATATGATGATGTCTTAGTGTTTCTAYTGCTGTGAAGAGACCACCTAACCTCAATAACTCTTAAAAAGAAAAAAATTTAATTTGGGCTGTCTTACAGTTTCAGAGATTTAGTCCATTATTGTCATGGTGGGAAAGCATGGTGGCATGAGGAAGACATGGTTCTGCAGAGGTACCTAAGTGTTCTATTTCTTAATTCACAAGCAGCAGAAGGAAACTGTGCCACACAGGGAATACCTTGAGCATGTATAACATCAAAGCCCACACCCAAAGCTACACACTTCCTCCAGGGCCACACCTAATCCAACAAGGCCACACCTCCTAATAGTGCCACTCCCTATGGGCCAAGTATTCAAATACATGAATCYATGAGACCCATGCCTATTCAAACCCCYACAAAAGCATTATTTTTTTTTTACTTTAAAATTGCCTAAAAWTTTTTTTACTTTAAAATTATCCTACAAAATATACTGGGTGCCTATAGAAAATTATGGTGGAAATTAAATTATTTATTTGCTTGACTGGAAGGATTAGGAGATATACGTATTGATTTTGGACAAAAACTAATTTCATTGYGGAATATGCTAAACTAATGAGAACCTTTGTTTAAAATATTAAGTAAGCATTCAGGTAGAGGTACAAATGATAGAAAGGTATTTTTAGACACTAACRTAATTATCTCACAGAGAAATTGGAATTTATAAGAACTTATTAGGAAATACAACTTCAAGAAATGCAATGACAAAATCAAAGACTTCATCATATGACTGGTTGAGTTGCAAGAGAATCAAAAAAATGAAAGAGAAGCATTAGGCTGGAGCGAAAAGTGATGAGCATGAAGTAAAATAGCCAAGATGACTATGTAATATAATCTTAGTGCCTGCATTGACGACAGGAAAACCAACCAACCAAMCAAACAAATAACAGCAAAAATCAGAAGGCTTAAATACATGTCTAGAATACTTGAATAAAATTCATTTTCTCTGCTCACCTAGAGTCTACTCACCCATTTATTGATCTCTGCTTGCTTATGTGCATCAAGAMCTATACTGCTGCCCAAAATGTGTTTTATATTTTAAAATGTCCCTAGCAACATTGGGGGCTACAGTGTGTCAGGGTCTCCAGAATTAGCTACTTCTATTTCAAGTCTCAGTGTTTCCTTTCCAATTAGAAATATTGGAAACTGCTTTTCATCATTACTTATATTTTTATTCTTCTAAGTAATAGAGAAAATATACCTTAAGATTGACTCATGATTCTCAAACTCAGAGCCGATTTTGAGACATTTAAAGACAATGTTTTTTTTTCACATTTTAAGAATACTATCAGACAGCATCAGATGGTATTAGATGAGGCTAAATAGAAACTTTCATATAATATTATAATTTCATAAATYGTAAGCACATTTACTGTTATTCTCTTATAGGTGCTCCAAGTCAAAGAAAATATAATGCCTCAAATATAGTATCATAATGTATATAATAATGCATAGGTGGCATTGTGTTTTTGCCTTATCCAAATGCAAGATCCACAGACTTTCACTATTTTTTTTCCTGCAGGTGAACTTCCTCTAACTGCTTTACCTAAAAATAGGTAGAAATCACCTGTCACCTTTTCTTTCTAATGAGATTTTTAAAACCATCTGGGGGCAGCTATCTTTTCACCTAAGGAATCAAATGCTGTCATTCTGGTCTAAATTATCCCCTTCTTCCCTATCTTCCTGAACTTAGAAAGAAAGAAAGAAAGGAAGGAAGGAAGGAAGGAAGGAAGGAAG
>BDUI01016103.1:6786-25899 GCA_002335545.1 Apodemus speciosus
TGTCTGTGTGTATGGAAATATATTATATTACAATAAATATATATGAATTTCCCAGCAACAAATTCAAAATAATTGTTTCAAAATTTTCATGAGCTATGAGAGAATGTAAATATATTAATAAAGTATTCAGAAAAACATACAGAAACAAACTTAGAAGCTCAGCAAAATATTCCATCAGAGAAGAGAACTTATTAGAAAGCTTTAAGGCTGGAGAATAACATAAATGAACTAAAAGATGCATTAGAGGTTTAAACAACAACAAATAATAAAGACTAAATGAGGTAAAAGACAGATTATCTCAAATTATCTCAATTACATAAGGCAAAAATAGAAAGTAAAGAATGAACGTTAAAATATCCATCAATCAGCATCACAAATTGATAACATGGATTACAATAATTTCAGAATAATACAGAAAATAATGGGTAACAAAGCTCAGTTAAAGAAATAACAGTCTTGGAATTCTTACCAAATATCAAAATAAAATAAAATATTTAGTACCTAAAACTTGGAAATTACTGAATACTTCAAGTAATATATTGTGATCCAATAAAGAAATAAATACCCAAATGAAGCAAAATAAGAAATTTGTACTTACACAAGCATGGTCACACACACGCACGTGCAGACATATACACATAAACAACCATGGAGTTATGTTCATGTTTCAATCATTTCTGGGCATAGGACATACCCTGAAATATGGTTGAAATACCCAGGAACACTTTATTTTTACTGATCTTTTCCTCCTCTTCCTTCTCCTCTTCTTTTTCTTTCTCTCCTTTGATGGTCAGGGGAGGGARARGGTGGGGATGGGTGGGTRTGTAGTTTGTCTTGTGCAGTTTTTTCTTAAGAGAGAGAAAGAAACTGAGAGAAAGAAAAGAACATAAAGATTTATGGATGAAAAGGTGAATGGGCAGAGAATGGCCTTGTCTGATATCAATGGGAGGGAAGGCCCTTGGTCCTGTGGAGGTTTGATGCCCCANCCAGGGACTAAACCACCAACCAAACAGTACACATGGAGGGACCCATTGTTCCAGCCTTATATGTAGCAGAGGATGGCCTTGTTGGACATCAATGAGAGGAGCAGCCTTTCATTTTGAGAAGGCTCGATGCCCCAGGGTAGGGGATTTTCAGAGGAGAAAAGAGGACAGGGACAACATTTGAAATATAAATAAAGAAAATATCTAATAAAAAAAGAAAAAAAAGAAATGTGGTTTTGAGAAGATGAGAGGAAAAGGACACTAGCCTGAACACCCAGATGACTTGGTGTTCCTTACATTCTTGGTAACTGACTCCCTGGCAGAGATGATGAACTGACCTCCACTCCCGGTTCTTGTGTACACTGGTAGCTTCTTGGCCATATCCACAAGCATCTGCTTCTGGACCTCAGGTCTTTCTTCATTTTTATAGCGCTCCTTGTCTGTATAGGACAAGTGGAACTGGAAACAGAATGGGCAATGTTTACATTTTCAGGCTCCTAGAAAGCATTCAAATAACCATAACTACCTAAATGAAAATATTATCTACTCTTGAACTTCAGATATCAGTTTGTCTTAGACATTTTTAGGTAAGTGTTTTATGAGATAGGTAGTATTGTTTTTTAAAATTAAAAAAAAATTTGGACAGATTAAGTACCTTGCCCATGGTTGTACTCAATCAACTTATAAGAAGCAATGCTGCTCCCAATGTACTTCAGCTAACTCCCAAACTTGTATTTTTTTCCATTCCATTAAACCATGTATGACAGTATATACAGTTGATTAATGCATTGCTGCCAGGATCCCTTCAATGAGCCAGGTTTATTGAATACCAATTGCTATTTTATAGGTTCATAATGCTGACGACACTCAGAGAAACTGGATGGCTTGTGACAGTAACTGAATATTATAATTTTGCAAATGAGTGGAATTTTGGATATTCTCTCTAGCTGATATAGAACTTTTTGTCAATTTAATGCTACATTTTGCTAATATTGCCTAAGGCAACCTAATTATTTTTTCAAATCAATATAGATTTGAAATTTTTTCTTTAGTCTACACAAAAGGGTAGACATATGGAAAAGGAGAGGATCTATAGTGGGAATTCCTGGTATAAGCTTTTTCATGGACTTAAATAAAAAATAACTTTCGGGAATTCGGCATTCTTGATCTAAACTTTTTTTCTGTAAAATAAATGATTCTGATTTCAGAAGACTGGAGGAGAATTGTTGGGTAATAACAAGAAATTCAAAGTATTATTTAGAATTCTAATTATTCATCATTTAAATCTACTTGATAATACCAGTCATTTGAATTTTAACTCTTAATATATAATACCTTATTATGCTTTACTCAGTACATTTGCAGCTACTCCTGATAATGAATACCTTTTCAATGACTTCATTGGGTCATTTTGGGTATTCTCTTGAAATACTTATTCAAGCCTTTTGTCCATCATAATAATTAGGCTTTTAGTCAGTTTCCTTTCAGAGTGAAGTCTCTGGTGGGTTGGCTACGCTTCAGTGAAGCCACACATCAAAGAGTAGATGAGTAACACAAACTGTACTTCATGGGTTTAAAGAAAAAAGAGGACATGAGTGGGTAGGTAGGGCAAGGGTAATGGTTCTAGGAGGAACATGGGAGGGGTGAATATTATCAAAATTGTATGAAATTCTTAAGCAAATAACAAAATTGAGAAAAATATGCTATTGTCTTTTTATGCAGAATTGTGACAATCTTCTAATATTACAGATTCTACTCCTTTGTTCAATATTTTTGTAACAATATGTATCTTTTCTTTTGGTCTTTTTATGATGCATATTGAGGGACAGAAGATATTGGTGAGAGTGTGGACTTATAGTCCAAGTTGAATAACTTAGGTACTATCTAAAGCTAAATGCATATCAGTGGTATGACCTAACAATCCCATTCCTAGTTATATTAACCAAGACAAATAAATATATGTGGATGAAACATATATGCAAATATGCCAAAAGACATGTACAATAGTGCTGAGATTAGGTATGCACAGCTATGAAGTCTCTCTCTTTCTCTCATTCACATACACACACACAATAAATAAATAAATAAATATTAAAATATAAACATTTAATTCTTAGCCCTGAGTTCTGCTGTACATACTATAAGGATACAATAAGTAAATATTGTAAACTGATACAGAACCTGGTTGTTTTGTTTATTATAGATACAATCATACTAACATAAAAATCCAAAAGTTTTAGATTTTCATTTAAATTTTGATAACTGAACGTAGCACCTCGTAGCAGTGCTTTAATCTTTGAGGCATCCTGTGAATGTAGCTTTCTCAGAAGCCTTCACACCATTTGAAGGGCACAGGAAGAATTGTTTCTATTTATATGTGAGAAATACTTTGTGGTCACTCAACAAATGGTTTTGAACAAGATGGCTGGCACAGATTGCATACTTCTGGCACCATCTAAGCCTTATTATGGATTATAAAGCAGTGAGCTAACAAATGCATTTTTGGATGAGACAACTGGTGACAGATTGGAATCCTGTGTTAGAGAAATTAATATTGTGGTCATTAAGTAGTCCCAAAGAACTCTCCTTCCATTTTTACAAATTGAAAATGATAATGATGGAGTCATTAAAAGGGGAACATGGTCAGGTATTTAGGGGGACAGGAGTCAAGCCATGAGGGCCAGCAGAATGAACGGAAATATGCATCTTCAGGAGGCGGGAGTTGGAAGGACCCTCTAGAATGTATCAGAGACCTGGGAGGTGGGAGAATCTCAGGACTCAAAGGGAGGGACCTTAGACGAAATGCCCAACAGTGGGGAGAGGGAACTTGTCCAGTTCACCTCCAGTAGAAAGACAGGGCATCAAGTGGAGGGATGGGGTTGCCATTCCATAGTCAAAAACTCTGACCCAGAATTGTTCCTGGGTGAAAGAACTGCAGGGACAAAACTGGAGAAGAGACTGAGGGAAAGGAGGTCCAGTGACAGGCCCAAATTGGCATCTAGCTCAAGGGGAGGCTCCAAGGCCTGACACTATTACTGATGCTATGGTGTGCTTACAGATAGGAGCCTAGCAAGGCTGTCCTCTGAGAGGCCTAACCAACAGCTGACTGAGACAAAAGCAGACACTTACACTCCACCAATGGACAGAAGCTGCTGATTCCTGTGGTTGAATTAGGGGAAAGCTGGAAGAAGCTGAGGAGGAGGGTGAGCCCATAGGAAGACCTGCAATCTCAACTAACCTGGACCCTTGAGATCTCTCCAGGCACTGATCCAACAACCATGGAGCATACACTACATGGTCAGAGGCCCCAGTCACTATACAGTAGAGGACTGTTTGGTCTGGCCTCAGTGAGAGAAGATGTGCCTAACTCTTGAGAGACTTGAGGTCCTAGGGAGTGGGGAAATCATGTAGGAGGTGGGGTGAGGGATGTGGGGACATCCTCTTGTAGACAGAGGCTGGGAGGAATGGGATGAGGGTGAACCAGGAGGGGGATAATGACTGGACTGTAAAAAAAAAGATTAAAGATAAATATAAAAAAATAAAATATGTAGTTATAAGCATTAGACATTTGCAGTACTTGATTAAAACCTAACATTATCTCATCAAGTTTAGGACTACAAAATTTCTATCCACTTAGCCTTTCTACTGACCTAAAAGCTTTCATACATAATATGAAGGGGCTACTTAATTTTTATTAGGCTAAAATTAAGATAACATGGTATTTTATTTTATAATGTACATGTTACATTTCACAAATTAAGTGACATTTATCACACTCATACTGTGGTGCAAACAAACACCAAATGTTCAGAAATATTTCATCACCTGAGAGAAAGCCCTTTACTTTATTAAGTTGTCATTCTTTATTCCCTTATGTCTAGGCAGACTGCAACCAATATTTACTATATAAGTTTCTGTCCAAATTTGCCTTCAAAGCAGTTATGGCCTTTGGTGTTTTGTGTCTTTCAATGGCCACATTTCAAGATACATCTATGATGTATCATATGTCAGTACTGCATTATCTTTTGCGGTCCATGATATTCTGGTATGTGTGTATATGCAATGCAGACATACAATACTTCCTCTAACTATTTTTTCCACTGGCACTGATAAAGTGCTGCAATAAAAATTTGTACATATGTATTTATTTGAATGCTTCCTTTCAATTATTTTGAGTACATAACTATGGATGGAACTTTTGAGTCACATGGAAACTCCATATTTAACCTTATGAGAAAAAGCATAGCTATTTTGCATAGGATATTTGGTAAATATTCCCAGTCTATATTCCCAGTCAAATTTGAAGGAATTGTGAATACTTTGCATTCTCACCAATATTTGATATTTTCATTAATTAATTAATTAATTAATTAATTAATTCAATGTTTTCTTTCCTGGTGGTTTTGGTGTCTAGATTTGCATCTTTTTAGATTGGTAGTGGGGCTCATGAACTTTTCATGTCCTTAACAAATAATTACATATATTCTTTGACAAAAAAATGTCTATTCAAGATCTTTCTGCATTTCACAACTGGGCTATTTTTGGTTGCTGAATTATAAGAATTCTTTATGTGTTCTGTGTGCTGGACACAAAAATTGTATGAATTGAGACACTGTCTATTATGCTTTGGCTGGTCATCTTACTGTTTGGTTTATTTCCTTTCTAACTGTCCCCGTTTTTTTTTTACCTTTGGCTTTAGATCACTTTTCATTATATAGTTCTCTAAAACATCAAAATAGATTATTTGAGATATTTCTTCTTTTAAATGTATTTACAACTATAAATTTTCCTGTGAGCACTGCTTGATTGCATCCTATGTTTATTATGTCATATCTCTGTTTCGCTTCTCTCAAAGTATTTTTAAAATTTCCTACCATTTCTTATTTGATACATTAGTTCAGAGTGTGCTTAATAGTCAAGGTGCAGAGAACAAGAAACTGCAGAATTCTAAGCCCTAAATTGGACACCTATTTGATTTTACACTCTCCTTTCTCAAGATTCAAGGATCACAGAAGAAAAGGGGGGACAGAAAAACTGTAAGAACCGTGGAGGTGGATGCATATATTGAAGCAGCAGTTTTTAAATACACAGTGGGGTCCTTGCACACTAACTCAGAGCTCTTGTTGAGGCCATGCACAGGATTTGGCAAGCTCAAGCCAGACAAAATCCTAGCTTGGAAAGGGGAGGAGAAAAGAAGTCCTATCTCTATCTGAGGAGTCTCTGGTAGGTCAACCACCTTCCACGAATGGCTCTCACCAAAGAGTAGTTCATGGGTAGCACAAACAGACTTGATTTTTTAATGTATGAGGAAGTATGAGGCCACCAGGTTTATGGGTAGGGAATGGGGTTGGATCTGGGAGCAGTTGGGGTGTGTGTGGGGAATACAATGAAGATACATTATATGAAACATTTAAAGAATTAATAAAAGAGTGTGCTTAATTTCCCCACTCTTGTAAATCTGTAGCTTTCTTTGTCTTATTAACTTCTAGCTTTATTTCATTGTATTTGGATGGTTTCAATATTTTAAATGTATCAACTTCTTTGGTGGCCTAATGAATTGTCTGCATTGGAAAATGCTCTATATGCAATGTACAAATATATATCTTGCTATTTGAGGGCAGATTATATACACACACATAAACACACATATATTTATATACATATACCTTTTCAGATCCTTCATTTATTTTTGATCTGTCTACTTACTGTACACAATATTGAACATGTAGAACTAATGTCTTTTTAAAATTCTTCTCTCATAAATTACACCCAGAATGCAGTTTTCTTTCTCTCCTCTCTTCCCAATGCCCCCACCCACCAACTACTCCTTCTTCAGGTAAAGGCATCCCTCCCAGGGATTTCAACTGAACATGGCATATCAAGTTTCAAGACGACTAGGCACATATCCTCATATCAAGGCTGGACAAGGCAAACCAATAGGAGGAAAGGCTCCCAAAAGCAGGCAAAAGATTCAGAGACAACACTATTCCCACTGTTAGGTGTCCCACAAGAACACCAAGATACATAATCACAAAATATATGTAGCGGACCTCGGTCAGATCCACAGAGGCTCCATGATTGTTGATTTAGTTCCTGTGATCCCCTAGGAGCCCTGATTACTTGATTCTGTGGGTTGTGGGCTGTGTTCTCATGGTATCCTTGACTTTTCTGGCTCCTACAATCCTTCCTCATTCTCTTCCACAGGATTCCCTGAGCTCTGCCTAATGTTTGACTATGGCTCTCTGTATCTGTTTCCATCAAGAACTGATGTCTTTTAACTATTACTGCAGAACAGAATTTACCCAGGTTTTGATTCTATTATTCATTTTTTTAAAAAAAAACTTTAACATATTAATCAGCTGAACCTTTATTTTTGTGGTGCTGGAGATCCAATCCAAGAACCTGCTAGCCAAATGCTCTACCACAGACTCAAATACAGCACATTGACTCCCTTTCAATAATATATTGTACTTTATTTTCTCTTTTGATTTACTTAACTCTCTTCAAAGAAAACATTTTGTTGTGATAGATCAAACACAGAGCCTCACACATGCCAGATAAACTCTGTATCTCTGAACCACAACTCCAGTTCCTCTCTCTCTTTCTTCCTTCCCTATGAAAGTCTCTTGATTGAAATTAACATAGATATCTTTGATTTTTATTACTATTTTCTTATATTTTTTCTAACCATTTATTGTGTACTTATTTATGTCTTTGCTACTAATGTTAACTGTATTATAGTCAGATTAAATATAGATATGATTTTAATCTAGTTTGTCAATCTCAGACTTTTGAAATACATTTTGAAAATGGGTCTCATTATGTAGCTCTAGTTGTAGAACTCTCTATGTAGACCAGGCTGGCCTCAAGTTCACAGAGATCTATTGGCCTCTGCCTCCAGAGTTCTGGTATTAAAGGTCTGTGCCACCATACCTTGTTCCATAATATTTTAAGTATTATTTATTGTAGTGTTATTTATTTTATTACTTTTTTAAGATAAAGTTTCCTCTGTACCCTATATTGGCCTCAAATCTGTGGCAATCTTCCTGTCTCAGCCTCTAGAATTCTGGGATTACAAGATGAGCAACCATGNTTTGAAGAGTACTGGAATTAGGTCTTCTTTGAAGGTGTGGTAGAATTCTGCACTAAAACCATCTGGTCCTGTGCTTTTTTTGGTCGGGAGGCTTTCTATGACCCCTTCTATTTCTTTGGGAGTTATGGGACTGTTTAGATGATCTATTTGATCCTGATTTAATTTTGCCACACACTTTAAACTATTTTAAAAACTTGAAATTTATAAAAGGAGGCATTGACAGGTGAATGAATAATTTTAAAATTCTTTGTTCTTGATTATAATTTTAACTGTTGAAAATTGCCTTTTCCTATTTTATCCACAGTGAAACTTCCATAATCACAGAACAGTTACTCTGGCTATCCTCTTTGGGAGGCCCTATCATAGCAGTTTTAACCACCCTAAGAACTTGAAATAAAAAATCTTTATAGATAAAAAGGCAGTCTGTATYAAGAAATTTACACTAGATCAGTGGACTCTGCATAGGAAAGCTAAAGGTGGTTTCTGATCTATATGACAAGTGTCCTCTCCAAAGTATAGGAATGAGCATTCCTCCTTTTTCTTGTCCCCTCTTTCTCCCCTTCAGTTCTCTCCCTCTCTTACCCTGCTCTCCTATCTATCTTTCTCTCTCCCAAACTCTCACTAGTCTAGCCACGCCATTCCWGGACTTGATCCATCAGAATCTATTCTGTATCTCAGTGTAATCCTACAGCTGGAATGCCATCTGCACTGGCTCCTCTTAATTTAAGGCAAACTAGTTAGTAAGTAATGAAGTCATTTTCATAATTACTCCAACTCTTTTCAAGGAAAGGGAAAATATCATGCTTAAAATTGCTACAGAAAACTACTGAATCAGTCATGAAGTAATTTATATGCTTATAAAACTATGAAAATGTTTGCACCCWTTTACAAATTGGCCATAACATTGTGAAATCAGTTATATGATGATTTAAACAAGATCTTCGGGGCAAAGGAACTTGACAGGCATACAAAATTATACCTTTAATTCAATATAAAATTGTTTACCAAATCACAGTATAATCTTCCAAATCAAGTCTAAATACTGTATTTGAATAACACAGCCACAACTGGAGAAAAACTAATAATTTGAACACAAATAGAGTTCACTTTGGTTAAAGTGATTTCCTTAGGCAAAAGGACTATCACATGATAATATGAAAGTCCTTTTTGATGTTCATAGTTCATTATATTGTGTCTTTCTAGGTTATAAGGAAAGCACTTGTTTAAACTGGGAAACAATTTATTATGGACCAGTTTACTCTGCTAAACAGTCTTTTGAAGGTCAGAATCAAATACTGTTAAATAGTGTGACAATTCTTCAAAAATCAAAGCAGTGGAGGAAGCCTTTCTACTAAGCAAAACTTAATATGTCTGAAAACAAGGCATAGTTCAGTAATTATGCCTGAGATATACGCACAATACTTTCTCTACATTTTTGTAAATCTAGATTAATTTAACCTTTTGTTTTATAAAATGATCATATGAAAGCCTTAAACAAAAATTTTAGTTTTGCAATTTATTTTTGACTGTGTGTGTGTGTGTGTGTGTGTGTGTGTGTGTGTGTGTGTGTGTGTCTGTATGCAAGACAAAGAGAGCATTAGATCCCTTGGCACTGAGTCATTGGCAGTTGTGAGCCTATGGGTGTGAGTTTTAGGAAACAATCTCTAGTCCACTGCAAGAGCAGCAAGTTACTTTTGAATCCTAGAGTTAATAAAAGGACACAGACCTCACACAAATATCTATAAGACCCAGCACAAGAATTGAAATGGATAATTAATAGGTTTGAAAGGAAACGATGCTAAAAAAATCCAAATAGGCTATTTTCTCATTCCTTTATAATTACTGGAGGAGTAGTTTCCATGGAAATTCCTTAGAATATTTGAAATTCTGTCAGAAAACATGACAATACAGACAGAGCAGACCTTTGGTCCTCACCTTCTAAACTACCAATTCTCCTGAGTCCAAGTCTTACCACAGTGACCTCTCACATVTAATGTAGACTCGATAACGCAGATGACAAGGCTCTGTCACACAGTTTAAATAGAATGTCCATCTACCAAATGCTAGCTTTATTGACATCAGTACTGAATTCAGTGGTAACACTGGATCAGAGGAAGAGTCATAGAGAARTTCAGGCAACCTATGAAAGCAGGACCATGTTGCCTGGGCAGAGAATTCTATTGGGTGTAACCCACAGGTGATAGCAATTATTTTCAGTCTGAAAAGCTGGAAATATTGACTTATTAATAAAAATAATTTTAAAGTAAGAAAAAACATTGGCGAACTGAAACTTAAAGCGGGAGTGCAAATGTTCTTGTGTTACAGAATATAACTCTACAACCCAGCTACAAACTTTTAAAAGGAAAAGGGATGCCAGTAAAGGGCTTGTTTCAGTTTGGTTTACAAAACTGGTAGCTTCGTGTTTCTGCAATATTCCTGTCTGAAACAGAGTTCCACTTAAATCTTTCCATGAACCACTCTATGATAGGTAGGGTTTTTTAATAATTATGTTATTACCAGTACATTTAATGATAGTCATTGTAAACAGTTTCTGAAGAAATATTGAGTAGAGTAGAGGAAGAAGAGGACAAGGTTTTTAGTAATAGGGGTACTACTCTCCTACCTCAACCGCCCTTCTTATAAATCTTACAAGTGTATTTCTGTTATGTGAAAAGTCTTTCCACAGCAGTGCATATATGCATAATGTATGTGTACATTCATATATATACAAACACTTTCTTAAGCATAAACACCCAGGACAAAAGCAGAAAATGTACTTTTCTGACATTGCAAATCTCTACAATATGACCAAAAGCAACTAATAGCTCATAAATTAAAAAATAAAATAAAACTAATAGCTAGTAACTGACACTTTTAAGAGCTAGTAATTAATCAGGATCTTTCCTCTTGAGATATGTAAATACAAAAGCTTAAGCAATCATCGAAGCCTCTTTATAAATATTGATTGGTTTAAGGTGAGAAAATATAAAAAATGTTGCTAAAGTTTTTATCATTATATTATACCATGAATAGAATAAATGCCCCCTATGAGCAGAAAAGGGCTAAAAAATCCTTTGTGTCAGAGCTAGATAAGCTGAGCCCACAAGATGGCTCAGTGGGTGGGTAAAGACACCAACAGCACAAGACCAATGAGCTGAGTACAGTCCCCACGACTGACTATGGAAAGAGAAAACTGACTCCTGAGAGTTGACCTATACGCTCTACATGCAAAATGTGGCACATGCGAATTTCCACTAACTCAGACTGTACACACACAAACATACTGATAATATATTAGTGAACATTTTTAAAAGCTGGATGAAATTTAGAGTGAATTTTTGGGGGGGAACACATAGATTTGAGGCTTCTGAATAGATTCTGTAGAAATCAAGTAATTGTCTACATGATTTGACTAAATCTCTCTGAGGAAAAAAATATTAATTTTATTGTCTAAAATTAGTAGGATTTTTGGCTGAATATGATAGCCCATTTTTATAAAAATGCCACTTACATTCTAAGAGACAAGAACTTTTCTCCTAGACTTCACAGCACAGTTCAGATCTTGAGATCACTTAAGATAGCTTAGTTTGTCTGTTGAAACTTTTGTTTTTAAGAAAACAGTGCAAAACCCAAACTTACTTGCCTTACATTTCCCATGTAATCAACCTTAACAATCTAAAACTAATGCATAGCTTGAATTGTAAGTTATGAACTTTTGTGTGCCCCTGACTCAGAGCAGAACAGTGTGTGTGTGTGTGTGTGTGTGTGTGTGTGTGTGTGTGTGTGTGTGTGTGTNNNNATTAGTTGGGTAGGAGTAGTTTTCTGAAAACAACCAACAGGTCAAAAGCAACCTTATACAACAAATATCTACAAAAATGTTTGAAACCGCATTTGGATATCTCTTGATAACAGTATATTTAGTATATTGCTTATTATCTGAGTCAGTTAAGGTCTGTTCGAGTATGTAATTTATTCATTTACAAAACTCTGTGAAAGATTTTTGTGAAGTATCCTTCATTCATTCCTTATATAATGCTTTCTGTGTTTTTTAAAAAATACTGAGCAAAGCCCTTTGTTAAAGACACACAAACAATCAACACAGATTAGGAACACAACAGACGACAGAAAAGACAGAAATATCAAATTATGGAACTCACTCTTTACAAGGTAAAGTGCTGAGCTTCCTTTCTCTAATAGGACAAGGCTGTGTTTTGGTGCTTCTGAAGATATCATTTAGATGATGCCATTGATTATGCTTTTTTAAGACTAATATCAAGCAAGTTATTTAACAGCCCTGAGATCATTTCTAAGAAATGAAGTAAATAATACTGCCTGTGACTCAAAGCATATTTGTAACTCAGTGGTTATAACTTAAGTACCTCAAAGGGAGGGAAGGTGCTCTAAAATACAGCATGTTTTTCTTCTATCTCTTCTTTAGAATCAAGCATTATAATTAGCTAAACCTCATCAACTTGCATTCTATGTGAAAGATGTCACTTCTAAAGAAGACTCTACCACAGAGAAAGGAAGGCTAGTACCTCCCATCACCCAAACATTCCCTCCTTCACACATGTAAACATTTATTAGATTAATATATGATTTTAAAAATTGGCAGTGCAGAGAACAATTCCCTTTGAGTACCATGCAGAGGAATTTGAGGGTTTTCAGGCTTTGCTGGAGGATCAACAAGAGGAACTGGCACTACTTCAAAAGAGACTGCAAAAACATCATCAGTAAATGTGTTCTCACAGCAGGGACTGTTAGCAGGGAAGACACTAAAGGACATCATATCTTTCACCACTTGAATAAAGTGAAGTACTAAAATAAATTAAATGAAACATGCTGGAGACAAAAGTGTAGAGAATTAGTCTTTCCAGGTATTCTCTGCCCCTGTCATGCAATTAATGTTGGATGATAGGGCCAAAGAATTTGTCAGCCAGTAAATGCTCCTGAGTAACAGCCTCATATTAACACCCAAGAAAGCCAACTATGTCTCATAACTATTATTGCATGTAATGTTTTATAATTTTGTGCTATCTTCTCTTTGATACCCAGTTTCTAAAGTGGCTTTTACATGTGCATGGATTAAAGTAAGAGCATCAAGAACGCATACATTTTTTTAAAAGAACTTTAACATCCTTTAAGATTCTTTATCATCATCCTCTTACAAAGCAGTGGGATGCCACTTGCTTCCTTCTCAGCCTTTCTATAGCTTGCTTCATGTCTGCGTTTCTGAGTGTATAGATGAGGGGGTTCAGCACAGGTGTGATCACTGTGTAAAACACAGAGATTACTTTATCCACAGAGAAGGTGTAGAAAGGCCTCAAATAAATGAATACGCAGGGTACAAAGATCAGGCTGACCACTGTCAAGTGAGAGGCACAGGTGGACAGTGCCTTGCTCTGGCCCCGGTGGAGGTGACTTCTCAGAGTGATCAAGATGAGAGCATAGGAGAAGAGCAGGACCAAGAAGCAAACAAGAGACAATATGCCACTGTTAGAGACCATCAGCACCTCAACCAAATAAGTGTCCATGCAGGCCAGCTTGACGACCTGGGGGACATCACAGTAGAAGTTGTCCAGTTCATTGGGGCCACAAAAGGGCAGTTGGATGACAATCATGACCTGTGTGATAGAGTGGATGAAACCTCCACACCAGCAGCCAAACACCAACTGAAGACGCAGGTGGTTATTCATGACCATCAGGTAGTGCAAAGGGTTGCATATGGCGACGTACCTATCATAGGCCATAACAGTCAACAGGAACATCTCACTGGCTCCCAGAAAGTGAAGAAAGAATACCTGAGCCAGACACCCTGAAAAAGGTATTGTCTTCTCCTTCTGTAGGAAATCTCCTAGCATTTTGGGCACAGCAACACAGCTCAGGCAGAGGTCAATGAAAGACAGATGGCTTAGAAAATAGTACATGGGTGACTGGAGTAGGTGAGTGTCAACCTGGATGACCACTACTATCAAAAGGTTTCCCAGGACAATAACCACATAAATCAGCAAAAATGTTAGAAAGAGAAACAACTGGAGCTCCCAGGAAGATGACAGGCCCAGAAGCACAAATTGTGACACCTCAGAGATGTTTTTATTTTTCTCCAAGCCAAGAATATCAAGCGACCTAGTATAAGAAAAATTAAATTGGACTAAGTGGGTTAACTTAGACAAAATGGAAAAACTATGAGAACGTGCTTCTTGCTTGTCCGTATGTAGTGTGTGTAGCAAAAGTTCAATAACATTAAACTGAAAAGCAAATGCTTCATTAATAATGCACTGCTATGTTCTACAAAAGAGTAGTTACCACTCCCACCCCCACCCCCCCCMCACACACACACTTTCACTAGAGTAGAAGCTCTGTGCCCAGAAGAGGCAATGTTGTGTCTAAAACCAGCTCTGGAAAAATACCAAGTGAGAAAATGCTTGTGTTTTCTTTTTGTGATTTATAGGTTTTCATATCCTTTAAAAAAAAAAAAGCATTAAACTTGCTTATTTAGTGTGAGTGTGTGGGTGCATGTGTGCTGTGCTATACATGTAGAGGTCAAAGGGTTACTTTTGGAAGTCTGGTCCTTCCTACCGTATGAATCATGAAGATGAAACTCGAGTATGGCAGCTGAGCAATCACACACAGCTGAGCTGGCCCAACAATTGTGTTTTCTTATTCTTAGCCATTCATTACTGCAGTTAATTCTTCTGAGAAATTCAGACAATTGGTTAATAAAATCACTTATACTAAATGTTACACATATATAGAGAGAACATGCAGAAAGCTCCAGAATTTCTAAAACTAAAACCTTACATAGCAAGCAATATTTCTCCAAAATAGTATTTCAGTAAGAAGCATATGTGAGAAATATTCTGGACTGAGGAAGCTCTGGATATACCTCTACCAATGTGGCTGCCCTTTCCTCCTAAGCAAGGTAAAAACGTCCTTCTAGATCTACAGCTTAACAAGTCATGGAAGCAAATGCCTCACCTTCCAGAGTAAACTAGAAAACAAAACAAAGGGAAAATAGAACATAGAAAAGTATTTGCTTTCGTGTATACAGACATGAGCTCTGCTACACTGAGATGCCTCAGTCTTCCTCTGATGCATCAAGAGGGAAAACATTCTTGAGCAAATGGCCTCTTCATGGTTTTCTCTTGTTCTTATTCTTAGTGTGTGTGTGTGTGTGTGTGTGTGTGTGTGTGTGTGTGTGTGTTTGGAGGGGGTTATAAAATGTTTACTTAATAGGGATCAAGTTTTTATTGTAATTATAAATATAATCTCTAACATCATATTGTATAAACAATAAAAATCTAAATAAAGAGCATACACACACATATATATATTAAATACACACACACACACACACACACACACACACACCTACACACACTCACAATCAAATTGATGGGTTGGAGAGATGGTTGCTGCAGGCCCAATGACCTGAGTTCGATCTCAGAATCCAACCTACATGGTGGAGGAAAGAACTAACTCTTTCAAATTGTTCTGACCTCTACACATGTGTGTGTCATATTTACTCATTTCCCTTCATTTACACACATCCACACACAAAATAAATTAAAAGAATGCAATTTAAAATTTTATACTGAAGAATTTCCTGTGAGGTTTGATCCTTATAGGAAGGGTGTACTATATAACAATATATTATATTTGAAAAGTATAGCTCTGCAATGGCTGCTAGACAATGTGAAGAATTGGAGTGTGTGTGTGTGTGTGTGTGTGTGTNGCTTCAATTTTTTTTATTTTGTACTATTTTGATCCATGAAGGAAACAACTTAAAATTGTATTGTTTTCTGTGTTAATAGCTTTGGTAAGATCTTTCCCATTGTTTTTTTTTTTACTTCCAAATCTATTTTCTTTTAAAGTAGTTACAGGCAATAAATGCCCCAGATGATCATTTTTCTGATCTCTTACAAATAGTGTAAGAAACACATGGATTCAAGAGACCACACTTTAAAAGGGTTACATTCACAATTCAATTTTTTCTCAGAGTTTCTTGCTGGGTGCCATTATAAAATAACACAATTTCACAGAATTGAACTAGATGAGGTCTCAGAATCAAAGCAGTTTTTTGTTTTAATCAGATCCACATTATAGACAGTGGTTTTCTAGTCTTAAAAACACCCAAGGCTGGTGATTTCACAAACTCCTTAAATAGCCTAGCCTACCCTTAATTCCTCAGAGTGAATCCCTTTCAGTTTATCTCTGATTGGGCAAGGTAATGTGCCACCACAGTCCCAGCTCTTCAGGAGAGGTAAGGGAGAGTGACTGGAGGCTAGGAGTTCAAGGCCAGCTTGGGCAACACAGAGAGACCTTGTCTGGAAAAAAAAGATAAAACAGCCTAAATTTCTTTTGAATAGGAAGGCTATTTGTTCTTCCTTTTGTTCTGTTCTGGTTTTATAGGTATCTTTAGTTTCTTTTGTTCTTAAGTTTGTGAAGCAACACATATTCTTACCTTCTGGTTTGGCTGCTGTGGGAGTGTGAAGATAGACTTCCAGTAGGTCCATGCAAAGAACACGAAAATGGCATGATAGAGTATGAGGTAGATAACTGAAATTAAAAAAAAATGTTGACACTTTTAATTCGTTTTTTTTCAGAGTTCAAAAGAACAAAAGTAAACAACACCTGTCTTTTTTTCTATTACTATATACTCTCTGGTATTACTATGTAATGCTGAGTGCTACCATTTTCCCATTCATAGATAAGAATACATGCAGTATGCCAAAGTTTGAGCCAGAGAATTCCTGGAAGTTATATCATTTCAAAGTTTTCATGTGATTCTGTGAGTAAAGGGAGAAACTGTCCTTTATATCAATATATGAAAGCTGTTTTAGCCAGTTGTCATTATGTCTTCCACCATGGGTACTAAAATGCTACGATACAATTTGCACTTCATTAGAGTTTACTGCATGCTTTTTTTAAAAAAAAAATGTTGTATGTTTCTCTGTGCATGTACACACAAGCTATAGTACACACGTGGCATTCAGAGCACAATTTATGGGAGTCAGTCCTATCTTTCTACCATATGGGTTCAACATCGGGCTTGGCTGCAAGCACTTTACCCACTGAGCCACCTGGCCAGCCTACAACATATTTTATATATGTCACCTCATTTTATTTTCTCAGTAACTTTGTTGAGATAGATAACAGTACAGGGCAGGTAATTATCTGTCAGAGACAGAGAGCTCATTAACCAAGGTCCGACAGTCTATAATGTCTACCCCTGATATTAAATACAGAACTTCTGACTCTAAATTCAAAGTTGTTTTCAGTAGCTCCATTGACTACACAACTTAGAAGTATAAGTTGTACCTTTGAAATAAATGTCCACATGACTCTCCTGCCTGTTTTCTCAAACTTTTTTCCCTTTAAAAAGCTCAGTTTTGGTATTCTCCACAGAGCTGGTTACAATATGGAAAATCACTTCAGTGTTTCATTTCAAGTCCTTGAATGGCATGGTCTTATGTCAACCCATCAAAAAGACTGAAGAGAATGATGTAATTCAAGACCAAATTAACAACAAGGTTGAGCCTTTCATACATCCACTCTTTCAGTCCATGCCCTTTAGTCCAAGACCATTTATATGTGAGATTGTGAAATCTCAATTTCCCACACAGAATAAAAGGCAACAGTTGACTCCACATGGGCATCTCACTTCTCACTTGCCCTTGTCAAGGATGTGGATCATTCCAGATTTTCTCACTTGTTTATATAAATGCATTCAAACAACAGGCATCTCTACAACATCTAAAAATTTCACTCTATTTTTTTTGTGAAAAGTTATGGATTCATACAGTTCAAAACTTGAGTTAGAGGAGTATACAGTGAAACCCTTGTCTTAATCAGTTATATTCTAAGCCATGACTTCAGAGTTGATGTTTGTAAAATAACCCAGGGTGTTTTGGCACACACAGAGAAGTAGTCTGTGCACAATATTTTGCAACATCCTTCTTCATTGCTTATTTATCTGGGATTGCTTCATTTTATGTAACTTGGAGAGAGTGATTTTTCTTATTTTCTTAAATAAGTGGAGTGCTCAGCCCTAAATGGGACATCTACATTATACACCTTCCTGCAAAGGCTAAGGGGCTGTCATATACGGGACTGTAGAAAGATTATAAGAGCCAGAGGTTGGAAAGTATTGCTCTAAAACGTTATCTCCTGATAGAAGAGGGCTGTTGCACATAAGAACACATAGAGTTACGGCTGCATAAGATGTGCACAAGATTAAGCCATCCAACCCCCCAGCATGTCCTGGGGAAGGGACCAAGAGGCCCCACCCCTGAGCTGAGAAGCTACTGGCAGTTGGTGGCAGTTGAAGGAGACAAAGTCAGTTGTTTTTTCAGATATATGATCCCTAATAGGCTGTTCACAATCTAGTGAGTGGCTCTACACCCATGTGCATATATATGTACAGGTACTACAGATTATACTGTTTATTAAAGAAAAAAGATTACAGGGAAATGGAAGGAAAAATTGGTGGGTGGTATTAATGCAGGACTGGGAGGCAGATTTTTTTTTGCTTTTTTATTGGATATTTTCTTTATGTTTCAATTGTTATCCCCTTTCCCAGTTTTTCCCCCTCCCAGAAACCCCCTATCCCATTTCCCTCCCCCTGCTTCTCTGAGAATGGTCCTCCACCCACCCGACTCCCACCTCCCCTTTCTCAATTTCCCTACACTGAGCCATCTATCCAGCCTTCACAGGACCAAGGGCCTCTCCTCCTATTGATGCCTGACAAGGCCATCCTCTGCTACACATGCAGCTGGAGCCATGGGTACTCCTTAGTTCCTGGGAGCTCTGGGGGATTTGGTTGGTTGATATTGTTGTCCTTCCTATGAAGATGCAAACCCCTTCAGCTCCTTCAGTCCTTTCTCTAGCTCAGGAGGTAGATTTTTATCAAAACACATTACATACATTTATAAAATTATCAAAATATAGTTGCATGGTATTCTATTGCAAAGATGTATTATATACTCTATTGAACCAGACCCTCTTTATTATACATTGAATTTTTTATTTCTCTTG
>BDUI01016103.1:32122-44331 GCA_002335545.1 Apodemus speciosus
TTTWAAAAAAAATACTAATTCTAACAGAAGATTTCAGACAAATGAAGCCAGATATGAATTTGAATGTCATCCCTATAATTTGTGTTTTATGGAAAGTATTTTGCCATTTATGTAGAAACCTACCTTCCTCTTCTCCCACTTCTCTTCACTCCAACATTGGTGGAAAGTCTGAGCTCCCTATTGTAAAGTTACAAGCTACTCTGGAGCCTTACTGTCTAAAGACTGAACATCACAGGACACAGGAGAATTGATGCAGTGGGTAAACACATTTGCCACACGAGTCTGAGGACCAAAGTTCAAATCCACAGAACTCAAATAAAAGGAAAGATACAGAACAAACATCTGTAATCTGTAGGGAAATTAGGACAGAGACAGGAATCCCTGGAAGTTCTTGGACCAACTATCATGATATACACGATACAAAAACTCTGTTTAAAACAAGGTAAAAGGCCCATGATACCAACAAGATATCAACATTCATTTTGTCCTTTGACCCCCACACAGATGCCTATACACATGCATGCGTGTGAGCACATATGCAAGCACATACACAGGAGTAATGGCAAAACAAGAACGTAGTCTCAGGCCTATAAGACAAACTCTGAGACCCAGCATCCATGGAAAGTAATCATTTGAACTGGCCCTGACTGCCACAAGGATTGTATAAGCCTCCTCCAACAGACAAATTGCCTTTAGCGGCCAAATAGAGTCCTACCCCTTCAGAAAACTCTTCATTGCCTTCTGTTAATAAAATGTCTAAAACCATACAAGCTTCAGAGCTGCGTGCTTGCTAGAGCTAACATCTTTTGTGCAATGGAGTCTGTGCTTTCACTATCATCTTTACTCCAACAACTCCATGTCTACTTTTATTCATTGCTTGATGGGGGAAGTACCTGAGCATCATATCACAGGACACCTGAGACTCCTCTAGTAACAGTAGTCTGAAGACAAAGGAAGGGTAGAAATGGCAGAAAGCATGAGTCTCTTACTTTAAGAGACAGAACGGTCCAGCAAAATGAAGACTCCTTTTTCARATGTCAAGAGGATGTGATACAAAGTATGTGAGAACAGAAACCCACGGAGTACACCAGGAATGAGGAAGTCATAAAACTGAAAGAAAAGGAGACAGTCTAAGGCGAAGTCATGCTCCACCTTTCTTAAAATTAACTAAGCACTCTCTCTCTCTCTCTCTCTTCCCTGAAACTTCCCACCTACCACCAATAACATATTTCTGTTCAGCAGAGCAGAAGCCATTGTGGAGAGAAGAGAAAGGTTTTCTTCTTTGGCTATGGGAGATGAAAGAGAACTCTTCTTGAGACCATGAATCTGTGTCCACCATCCCACGCTCAAAGGTAAGAAATACTGTCCTTATAACAGAGGATTTTCTGAACAAGGCAAACTACTAAGCATCTACCTCTTTTGAGAGAGAGCCAAAGATTAGGGCCAGTAGTAATCAGGAAGAATCTGAGGACAGTTGGGCTAAGGGTTGCCACAGTTTAGACGACCAAGAGAGACATACTAGTTCTTAAACAATCTATGTTTGTCTGTTGGGGTTATAATATCAAACCTGATATCTTAAGACAGAAGTTGCTATCTAACCCATGCTTCTATAGTGCCAGGGTTTCAATACCAAGGTCATTGTGTCTCCTTGATCTGTGACCTATTATAGTCCCTGAATTCATCCTATGTAAACTAAAAAGAAAATGAAAGCTTAAATTACCATGGTACACTATTTGACACTTCAAGGCTCAAGAGAAAGAAATAAAAGAAAGAAAKAAAGAAAGGAAGGAAGGAAGGAAAAGCAAAGAAGAGAAGAAAAGAGAAGGAAAGGGRAGGGATGGAAAAGGAAAGGAAAGGAAAAAGGAAAAGAAAGAAAAGAAAAGAATAGAAAAGAGAAACCACCCTTTGCTGTAGAAAGACCGGATAAGATCAACAAAGAGCATCTACAATGAAGCCATGCCATTTAGAAGATGAAGTCTTAGACTCTTCTCTGGCTCTTCTGAACTTCAGTAAAATCTGAGGTTCAAGAGGGAGAGAGAGACAGAGAGACAGAGACAGACAGAGACAGAGACAAAGGCAGAGTGGCAGAAAGAGACCCTTGGATAAAATATCCTTACATGCCTCCAGAGTCAGTGTGTTATCACACAGGAGAAATAGTGACCAAAGAAAAGTAGATAAGTCCATGGCATTCCACGTTMAATCCTCTGCACAAGAGCATGAGCTACTGAATAGGACAGTCACCTTCACTTGTGATAAACTGGTGCCTGTAATCCCTAGAACAGCAGACTATTCTCCTGTCTCTTCCAAACTTTTCAGGGACTTTCATAACCACTAGTTTAACAATGGTCACTCCAAGGCCTCTCTCCATGAAAGAAGAGACATAAATAATGAGAACATAGTCTATCACCATCCATCCCCACCATCACCACCACCCTACAACACTAATGSTAGGCTCTAGRCTCAAAAATATCAAGACATAATTTCCTTTGGTTTTTATTAGCCTACTTCTTTATTTCCTTTAAATATTTTACTTGAACTATTTTTAAATATTGTCTCCCCTAAACTCGACCCTAAAATCTACCTGAAATATTTCCTTAGTTCTGAATGTTTAAGTAAGACCACTAATCCTGGCACTTTCTGCTTCTTTGACTAAGACATAATTTAGTTCCATGGCCTCATTAGTAAAGGACAACAGCCTACCATTATCACATGGCTAAGAATTATCTTCAGATATAAAGGTGTCAGTAGCATGGTTCCCTTTCCCAGTGTACTAATGAACAAGTCAGTTTTCTGACTTGTTTTGGATGATGGCTTCCTCAAATAAACTCTGTAGCCTGAGCCCAGCAGGGAGATTGGAGCATCACAGGCTTCTCTGGGCCTCCTATGTTTCTGTTTCCTCTGGTTTACTACCTGCATGGAGTCACACATCAGTGGCCACAGCTTACTCTCTGCTTGGCAAATGTGTCACTAATATCTTGATTAAAGGGATATTTTCCATCATGTCCCTAAATCCTAAGGGTGTTAAGCATATTAGAAGGCCCAGGCTGGGATTGCTCTTCACTATAAGTTGTTACCACATTCTTTCCCTCTCTTTTTCTAGAATCAGTGCCAAGGATGGAAAGACATCAGTTCTGCTCTGTTCTCCTCATTCTGATACTATTGACTTTGGTGAGCCTTAACTTGACTGGMTGGGCATGGACCATCCCTGATTGCATCATAGCAGATAGCTTGCTATTTCCTAACCTTTCCCACTACATCCCATTCTGTACCTTGGCCCCAGGACTGCACTTTTTGGCATCTTGCTCCAACGTTAAAAACATAAGTCAGACTCTAGAAAGAGTGCCCAGAAATACAGAGGTACTCTGCCTCCAGGGCATGGTTCCTACTCTTCCAGCTAATGCTTTTGGTAGATTCCACTCCCTACAGCTCCTAAGGCTGCAGTTGGGTACAACCAACATCACATCCAGGACTTTTCAAGGACTGGACCAGCTACAATACCTTTTCCTCGAGCATCATGCTCCCTGTTGCCTAAGTCTGTTCCTCCCTCCAAATTGTTTAGAGTCTCTCAGATCCCTTAGTAGTCTTTCCTTTCAAGGATACTGCCTGACTTATAGCCAAAGCATCTACTTGCCAACTAGTCTCAGGCATCTAACCATGAGGAACAGCTGTCTGACAAACTTGCAGGAACTTCAAAGGCTCTTCCCAGTACTTTTGCTGAGTACCTCTTCTACACCCAATACCAAACCAAGGGCACCCTTTCTAGAGATGCTGGATTTATCTTATAACCTTCAGCTGAAGCAGGCAGGTGTTAGAGACTTGTCTGGCCTCACACTCCATTCCCTAATATTGGATGGCACCCCACTAAGAGCAATTGATCTTATAATGTCAGGACTGCTCCACTTGCAGTTCCTCTCCCTTGTGGGTACAGGTATAACAAAACTGCCTGCAAGTGTGACTGGCTACTCTGAGCTTCGTGCAATTGATCTTGGGAAGAACAAAATCCAAAACATCTTGGAAAATGGAGATCTCCCAGGTTATAAAGCCCTGGAATTCCTGAGCCTTCATGATAACCATCTGCAATCACTTCCCATCAGGTTCCTAAGTACTCTTCCCCAACTTCAAAAGCTCAACCTATCTATGAATAAGCTTGGCCCAATCTTGGAGCTTCCAGAAGGACTGTTGAGCACAAACTTAAAAGTGCTAGATCTGTCCCACAATCAACTCTGTGATATACCCCATGGGGCTTTCTCCTTTCTGTCACAGCTCCAGGAACTCTGGCTGAGTGGCAATAACATATCTAGTTTATCCAATGAGAGCCTGCAGGGACTGAGGTGGCTGAGGACACTAGACTTGAGTTGGAATCAAATTAAAGTACTCAAACCAGGCTGGCTCTCTCATCTTCCCGCTCTGACTACCTTGAACCTTCTAGGCACCTACTTAGAGCATATCTCAGGAGCACAACTTCAGGGTCCCAAGATGCTGAGACATCTACAACTGGGCTCTTTYCCRATGCTGGATATATATTCTCCCTGGCTCCCAATGCTCCTCAGCTTAGAAATACAAGCAGAAACATGTATTCAGTTTATGGTTCCCAGTGGCGAGCCATTCTTATTCTTGGAGAACCTTACCTTAGAGACTTCCTATCTCTTACTGAAACCAGACACCACCACAATTCATTTCCCCTCCCTGCGTCACCTCACTTTGCGTGGCTACAGCTTCACCTTCTCAACCAGTCAACTTCAGAGATTCTTCCCACAACAACTGCCTCTCCTGGAGCACTTCTTTATCTGGTGTGAAAACAGCAATGCAGTAGACCTTCATCTGTTTGGGATGCCCAGGCTGCGTGTGCTAGAGCTGGGGTACCTTAATTTTTTCTATGAGTCAAGTACTACGAAGCTAGAGATGCTACTGAAGGAGGTGCCTCAGTTGCAGGTACTGGCACTGAGCCACCTGAATCTCAGGAACCTCTCTGTGTCCAGCTTCAAGGGCTTGCGGGACCTCAAACTACTGCTGTTCAACTCYGAAAGGGCCCTGGAGATGAACAGCAACCTCCAGGAGTTCATTCCTCAGATGCCTCAGTATGTTTATTTCTCAGATGTCACCTTTACCTGCCAGTGTGAAANCCTTCCTTCCTTCCTTCCTTCCTTCCTTTCTTTCATTCTTTCTTGTTTTCAAGACAGGGTTTCAATGTGTAGACATGGTAGCCTTGAACTTGATATTCACCACAGGATGGRCTCAAACACAGATATACTCTTGTTCTGCTGAAATTAAAGGTACATGCCATCATGCCCAGTGTGGTTTTCTCTGTTATGTTCTTGGTGTTTTTTTATAGTTGTAAATAAATAATTTGGTGCTGTTTTAATAGCAAAAGGAAGTCTGGAGGAGGTAGCACACAGTGGGAAGCCACAGCAATTACACAAGATAAATGCTTGGCAGCTCTGCAAAGTCAATGTTAACCTTGGGGAGAAGCGAATGTGTTTGTATGGGATCCAACTTGTACAGAGAGCTTTCACTCATTACTAAGGAGTGTTTGATAGCTCAGAGTTCTGAGTTCTTAGTGATTCATGTTCAACAGGATTCAACCACAGYGAAGAGCACCCTGAAAACTCTAAACTTCACTAGGCTCATGATCATTAGAAGTATAACAGCAGAGCTTAGAACAGAATATATGGCCAAACCAATGTRTTTTACTGAATGGTAAAAGAATGTCATTAKAAAAACTTTACATGGCAGTTGCAGCAGGAAGCAGTCCCAAATAAAAAACAATCATTCAGCTACAAAACCAGCATTCCTAAGCTATGGCTTAGGTTTGAAACCTTCGAGCATCCATCCATCTTTCCGCTCTCACCCTATTTAGACTTGTTTCTCAGAAGCTTATTCTCTGTTTTTAGCTTAAATTTCTATTGCCAAGAACAGATGGACAGGGAATAGAAACATATTCTTTCAGCTGTAGCCGGCACTCAAATGTGCTTGGCTTCATAGTTTGGGTGTTAGTGTTCACATTTCTTAGGTATATGTCAACCAGAAAGTGGCATCATGGCAGGTGCCAAGGGCCCAGATGTGTGCAAGGTAATAGACAGAAAGTGCATCACACAGAAGGAGCATGGATTTGGGGTTGTGATTTGTACTGCTCAGCTCCGAAATAGGTGAGATTTTATGCATTTTTTCTAATGATCTAAGACTGGGAACTTTTCTACAAATGAGGCAGTTTCTCACAACAGAGTTGATCTGTGAGCCCTAACTTTCCTATGAATCACAGGGTTTGTCTATACCCACACCATATTGCTACTGTCTACCACCCTCCTGCTGATTTTTATCTTTAATTTGTCTTCTTCTCCATGGAAAAAATACCCTGCAAATCAATTCTACTGTTAATAATCATAGAGAAGATATATCTAACAAATTCAGAGGACTTGAATTTTTGCATTTTCATACCCCTGTATGAAAAGAGTTCTCTGGCAATCAGAGAATATTGAGGAACACAATCAAGGATAAATATATACTATATTCCTTTTACTTGGGTATTAGGAGGAAAGAAAAGGTATAGCAAAAATAAAAACCCAAACAACTTTGCATTTGAGCTGTAAAATTGGCTCCCATAATACAATGGCATTTTGATGCTATGTGATCCACTTGTCTGTCTGTGATCATTGAGATTAAGATCTTGACMGACTTTGGACAAAWAATTTCCATTTGTATTTTGTCGAATTTGTTTCTATTTGTAGAACATTTTAAAACATTGAAGATCTCTTCACCTCACATCTAGCCAAATTTTAAGCCTGGATGTCCTTGTAAAGCACTGTACAATAACATTCACTTAATGAAATAATGTGATCTTTGCCAATCCTTTGTACATTTTAGAAGAGTTGTAACAAACTTACAAAATTCCACTGCATTGTCTCTTTGTTTATGAGTTATGAATTAATAGTAAAACAAACAAACACACACATAAAATGAGTGCTAAATATTTAATAATAATAAACTGTGACATGAGAACTATGTAAAATTTCATTTCTGGTGAGCTAATTTTCATAATTACTTTAGTCCTGTGGCTATCTAGAACTACAAAGACAGGATGGATGTGTTCTGTCTCAGGAACAATATKTATTCCAAAAATGTTCACTGTATGGGCCTTTATAAAACTGTTTGTTTACCTCTGCTTAAGAGAAATATTAACTCTTTCAGATCACAAAGGTTTCTGTTCTAGTTCGTGCTTATAGATAAATGATATCAGTGGCCTTGAAGGCATAACATCTGGGTACACATGTCAGTATTCACATCCATGTGTTCCCCAGATGTTTNAAATTATCTTTCAAACATAATAAAACACTTTGGACCAAAAAGATAGCTTGGCAAGTACAGGTGCTTGCCAACAAGCCTAGTGAGCTGAGTTAAATCCCTGGGACATACAGGACAGAAGCAGAGAATCCACTTTTCAAGCTGTTTTCTGACCTCCACATGCTCACCATGACATACAGGTCTATATATACACAATGAATAAGTAAATAAATACATAAATAAATAATAAATATGATAAAAGCATTTTATTTTATTTTATTTTATTTTATTCTTTTAGAATTAGTGGTTCTTTTTCTATTTCTTTTAATTATTTTATTTGTTTATATTTCAAATGTGATCTCCCCTTCCCAGACCCCCTCCACAACCCCTATCCCCTCTTCCCTTTGCCTCTAAGAAGGTACTCCCCACCACCCWCTTCCACCTCACCCCTCTAGCATCGCCCTTCTCTGGGGCATCAACCCTCCACAGGACCTCCCACTGAGTCCAGACAAGGTACATAGGTAGCAGGGGCTTCAGCCCAAACAATGTGTCCTCTTTGGTCCCCAGGAGCTCTGAGGGGTCCGGTTAGTTGATAGATTAGTTGATACTCTTGTTCTTCCTATGGGGCAGCCATSCTCTTCATTTCTTCAGTCCTTCTCCTAATTCTTCCATGGGGAACGTATTGCTCAATCTCAATGGTTGGCTCTAAGTATCTGTATTAAATTTTTGTTGTGATCACAGACCCCTTTCCTCCTCTATGCCAGTCCCATTTTCTCATCTCCTTTCCCTCATTCTCCTTTCCCCTTCTCATCAGAGAAGGGGGCGTTCCCTGTGGTACCAACCCACACTCCCACCCTCTCACCCCCAGCAAATCAGGTCACATAGGACTAAGTGCATCTTCTCCCACTGAGGCCAGACAATGCAGCCCAGCTAGTGGGAAAGGATCCAAAGGCAGACCACAGAGTCTGAATCAGAGAGAGCCCCATGTGATGTCACTTGTGTTTTTAATCATTGCCATGCTGACAGGTGTAAGACAGAATCTCAAAGTTGTCTGATTTGCATGTCCCCAATGGCTAAGGACATTGAACATTTCTTTTAGTGCTTCTTGGCCATTTGAGATTCTTGTGTTGAGAACTTTCTATTAAGATCTGYACCCCATTTTTAATTTGCCTCATAAATCATCATGATTAATGCACATGTGAAGGTACAGAGGCTGAGGCAGCATGCACATTCCTGCCCAGRTCTTCACCAGATAGAGTTCTAGAATGGAAAGAAGTGGACCCATGCCACCACTCACACCCCACCCTGCCTAACTCAGGATCAATGTAAAATGATAACAATTTGAAAATTGAACTTTATTTTCCTCCAAGGGAGTCTCACCAGAAAAAACTGTTCTTAGGGGTAGGTCGCATGTCCATCAGTAGGCACCCAACAGAAAAGGAAGTCAGTGGTATCTTTGGAGACTCATTGTCTCAACGTGTCACATCATAGCCTTTTCCAATTTTTTTTAAAAAAAAACTTATTGTTTTTATTTTATTTACATGTAATTTTTCTTTTTTCCTTTTGTTCTGTAGGTTCTTTGTGTATATATTATGGATTTCAGTTTAGTGTTTTTATCAGATTCTTGAAAAACAAGTGGATCTCTGTTTCTTGCATCTTCTCTTGGGATCCATTCCATCTTCTCATTTCTTTTGTACAACTCCAATGGGTTAGTTTTTGCTTTATTTTACTTTATTCCATTTTATTCTTATACCTTAGAAGCCTGTTTGTTTTCTAATGGGAAAATGGGTAGGGGTGAATAAGGACTCAAGGGTCTATGGGAAGGAACTGGGAGGAATTCCCTGTCTTAGGGAAACTATAATCAGAATGTATATGTGTAAAAAATGTCTATTTTCTATTAAAGGTAAAAATAAAAAGGACATGAATATGAAAAATAGTGGTGGGGTTTCATCAGATTATTAGGAAGAAAGGAAGTGAAGGAAAAATGATACAACTAATTATAATCTCATTTTTAAAAAAATATGCAATACTTTTATATAAACAAAACAAAAAATAGCCAGAGCAGAAAAAAACCTGTAAATCCTCACATAAATAGACCCAAGGAGAGATATAATATAAATATCTCAATAGTCATACAGCACTCCTTTAACAAAACTGATTACTCTTCGTGATACAATACTAAGAGAAACAAGGGATGAGAAAGACATATCTTCACATGATGAAGTCTGTGTATGAGAAACTAGTAACCAAAACCCATGCAGGCAGATCATAACTACCTTAACTCTAGCTCTAGAGGATCCAGTGTCCTCTTCTAATTTCCAAAGGCACCTACACGTGCATGTGTATGCTCATACATACAAATGCACGTGAACAGTAATAGTTATTTTTAAAGACATAGAAAAAAACTTTCTAAATAGAACTCTGATTGCTCAGGAAGTAGAGCAAAAAATCCTGGCAAATTAGACCACATGAAATTAAAAACTCTGCACAACAAAGGAAGAAATAACCCACAGAATGGAATAAAATCTTTACTAGCTATACATTTGACAAAAGATTAATATCTAGAATATATAAAGAGTTCAAAACCATGAAGATCCAGAAAAACAACTCAATTTTTAAATCGGGCAAAGAAAACAAAGTTCTTCAAAGAAGAGATAAAAATCTTCCATGCTCGTGNTTCCTCTTTAAACTTAGAATCTCTGTTTCCTCAGGTGGTTCCAGTCAGTCTGTGGAGAACTTCAATCTTCTGCTCCTACTAAATGTCTATTGACTATAGAAAGGTAAGTGGTCAGAGAGAGCAGGACATTGACCCATGTTGTGTGCCATAAGGTTTTCTTTATTGTCACCTGTGTCTTTGCCTACCTATGTAGTATCTTTTAGCTTCTAGCAGCTATATTAATGATTTCTGGATTTTGGTGCCTCAGAACTTGAGCATGCTATATCAATAACTATGGCCTAAAACGAACATCAACATCACTGTCTCTCAAAGCTCTGTGAAGCTGAGGCAAGAAAATCATGTGGCTAGCCTATGTTAAATAGATATCCTACCTCAAAAAACACAAGATTTTCATTCAGAAATGTCATTATTCCTGGCATCTCATAGACTCAAAATGCCAGTTATTATGATAACAGGAAAATGTCAGAAGCAGGGAGGAGAAACAGCTGTAAGTGTGTTAGGGAAAGCACCTGAGAGGTTCTCAGCTTGTTGATGGAGAAGTACCAACATGCCTCCTCTCCTCTCTAGAACTTTCTTTACTTGGAAACAAGTCTCAATATATAATCAAAACAGGCTAAAAGTCATGGTAAATTTATGCCTCTATCCAAAGTATCAAAACTTCAGTTATAATCCAGCATGACCAAAACAATTTTGCATTTTTCTTCTGGACAACTTTCTTAATTACGTTGAGCCTTAGTGAAAAGGAAAGATTTAAGCAACCGTCTACCCTAAACCTCACCAAGCCCAGGACATTTATTCCTTCCTCATTGCTCAATGTCCTCATCCCATGTCCCTTCAGACACTTTAAATTTGGCATTTAACTCCACCAAGAACATATGTACATAAATTTTCTCCCAGTCAGGCTAAACTCTATGAGCACATACTGAGGGGCCTGTGCTCAGGAAAAAAAAAACTATAGGAAGATTGGCAAGGTTTCCTCTCTCCTATTTTCTCCTTCAGGTCCTCACTTGCAGGCCCAAGATTTCTCTAGAAAACTCATTCAGTGCCTACAACATGAATGCTATTATGCTTTCTCTGGTGCAAATAAGGGAGAGCTAATTGCTGAGGAGATTGTCCATATGAACCTGGTTAAAATATTCCATTTTCTCCATTTCTTGGTGTCTTGGGGTTTTCAGTCACAATAAGCTTCCACTATAACTATGAAGTCTCTCCTTGCCTGAGTTTCTCTGTCCAAGTCCCCAGCTCACATTCCCTTGAAGGACCTGCCTCAAGTCTGAGCAAACCTAGGGTATCTCATGAGCAGGTACAAGGTTATAGAGTCCCATGTTTATATATTTCTATTTTTCTTGCTTGGATAGAAGATATTCTTGTGTGAATATTTCATCAGCCTGTTGGTATATTCATTCCTGTTGAAAGCCTAGGTTACCACAGGAAATTATAGAGTACAAAGACTTGTGAGCCAACATATAGGTGCTGAGATCAAATAAGATCCACAGATTTAGTGCTATTCTTTTTAGCACTGAGCCTTGWTTGGAGCTCCATTTACCATCTTTAAARTAAGTGGMGCTCTGGAGAGCATTGGAGATCAGAATGCTTTGTTTACTCCTCATCTTTTCATCTAAGAACATTTAAAAGTKATGATCTGGACCCTTTGCCTAGTCTTTTACTGATAGTACCACCTCACTTAAAAATCTGCACTGGTCTGCAACAATTTGTGAAAGGGTTGAGTTGTATCTCTATCTGCAGGACCAGCTGTGATCCGAAAAATCATAATGTCTGTCTTCACTTACACCAACAACAAGAAGGATAGGAGAGCATAACAGGGAAGGATATAATAGGAGAAGTGAAGGAAAAGAGCTTGTCTAGGACAGATRTGGAATGGAATGTAAGCATTGCAAGAAGGTCACAGATACACTTCCTGTACTCATCTGGCCAGAGGCATCCAAGGGGCCAGWGGTAAGAAAGCCTTACACTGTAGAGATGGGATGGACGTTAGTGTGGTTTCCATGTATGATCCATTTGCTGAGAGTTTACTCRTGAAAATAATTGAGATCTCATTATTCTCAGATAAGAATGGATAGTGAACCACTGCTCTTGGGGATCCAGTARCATTCATTATGGATGCATGATACTCTTTCCCATCATGCTAAATACAGACTTCTAGAAAACCTTAAAATAATGAGAAAAGTTCATAAATAACACTTCAGTATTGCTTTCAACTTTACACCATCCTAGGCCAGGTCCTAGGACCAAA
>BDUI01016106.1:5170-16742 GCA_002335545.1 Apodemus speciosus
TTTTTAATAGGGTTATTTGGTTCTCTGGAGTCTAACTTCTTGAGTTCTTTGTATATATTGGATATTAGCCCTCTGTTGGATGTGGGGTTGATGAAGATCTTTTCCAAATTTGTTGGTTGCTGTTTTTTCCTGGTTCCATTTTTTTAAGGAAAATATTTATTTTGTATACAAGGACTAAGWTTTATTTGGATATATACAGTATTGGCATCTTTATTGATCAATCAGACACCAACTGGGGACAAGCACATTTGGCATTTGGACACATAGATTCAAGATTGAATCAAAGCAGTAGAATCAATTTCCAAAAGAAAATGGGGTTAAGAACTCTGGGAGGAGGAGAAGGTGAAGGGAAACATTTGGAATGTAAATAAATAAAATAATTAAATGATTAGTACTCAAAATCCAGGTAGGTACTCAGTGCTAGTGAACTCATAATTATCGAAGCAGAATCTACAACAACTAATTTACTAAGTCAACATAATCTCCAACAACAAACTATAAAGCTGTTCACTTTTTTTCATTTAAATTAACAAGGTTTAGAGTGGTCAGCTTTGAGTTATACATATACTAAAAACAAAATAGACTCAGGAGGTTTATCTGTATTTGTGCATATGTACATATGCAAATACCTATACAGGTTGTAAGACAACAATAATCAAAGGAAATTGTTGAGAACTTGAGAGTATGGTTTGGGAAGAGTTAACAGAAGAAACAAAGGGGAAAAGTAATGTAATTTTACTTCAATTATATTCCAAAATGTTTTAAACATGTTAAAATCTTCCAAGGTTATATTGTCTGTTTTGGAAATCTGCTTCAATAAATCTAGAATCACTGCATGCATCTTTACTTGACATAGGACGTAATGCAGCTCCTTTGTATATGGTTGTCTTTAGAGTGATTGATGTAGTATGTACTCCTACAATAGAAGAAGGAATACACAAGCCTATATTCCTATTAACACTACAGAGAAAGGTCTGAGAAAATGCTTGTTTTCTTGCCTCAATGTTATCTCCTCCTCTTTTTTCTTCATTTGTGTGCTTTAGAAAGGACTATACACATTCTCCTCATTGGCTGTTTCCTAATTTTTTCTTTCTTATCAGTTGTTTATTTCTATTATTTTCCTTCTGCCAAAGAAATGCAGACCTAAGAATTGATGCCTTAAATCTAAGCCCTTGGGAGACAGAGGCAGGTGAATCTTGGTTAGTTTGAGGTCAGTCAGTCTATAGAACTAGTTCCAGGACAGCCAGGACTGTGCAGATCAACCTGTTTTGAAAAAACAAACAAAATCAAAAAAGAATGTTTAAGAAAGTCAGAGTTGAATAATAAAATATTAAAAGCAGACAGTAACTAGGAACTATTGAAACTGAGAAAAATACAGCTTAGTGTAGAAGCAGATTTAATTCTGAACACAGAAAAACCTAGTGGGGATCTATTGCCAATGAGCAGTGTAAGCTGGGAATCAATAAATTTAAAATTGCTGACAGGATGCAGCAGATAAGAACATGTCTAACATGTTCAACAAGAGTGTTACTAAAAGCGCGATAGGTGTTTAGACATTCCCCAGAGGATGCAAGAGGATAAGAAAGTCCATCAGATACTGCATTTGGTCAGATAGCAAATATAGGGAATCTTTATAAAACAATTACTAGATCTGTCTTTGAAACATGATGATATAAGCCCAGTCAAATATTGTAGATGTTGTTGCAGAGGCTTCTTAGCCTGATAATAGTAGGAGAGAATCTCTCAATTCTAGAGAATACTGGAATCTTGAAAAATATTTCTTTTCTAATGAAATCAACTACTGTGCTTTACTTGATTCCTCTCCATATCAACTACTGAGAACTACAGCTTGACTTCTTAACAAACAACTTTATAAAGGAAATAAAGGAAATAAAATAATTTAATCATGAAATATTTTAGGCAGTATTGATTTCCTTCATCACATACACACACACATACACACACATACACACACACAAAATAATTAAAATTATACAAGAATATAAGAATTCTGTGGGATGAGTGTTTTAATAGATAAGAGAAGATTATTCTCAAACATATTTCACTCTCAGTTCTCCATTTAACTCCTACCACAAACCATCTATATTAAAAAAATAAGTCAAATAGAAACATTTGTGTTTTCGATCTAATTGCATAACTTTAAATACTAACATTTTTTCTTTAGGTATATTAACCACAGTGGTGTTTTATTTCCCTGTTGAACAAGTCAAACATATTTAAATTGTATGGAGATCCAAGATCTTGCATAAAATAGGTTACATAAATAAAATCAGAGTGGAAAGTTACTTATCGACAGACTGTTGTCTATTGTCTGAATCTATGTCACATTTTGAATAGCATTGTTTGGAAGGCTGTCCTGAGGTAAAGCTCAAATTGTCTACAGCTGTGGCCCTGACTATTTCATCTCCAAGACAACCACTCATGAAATTTGCTTATCACAGAGTTCTTAACATCTTGCTTACACAGTTAGCTTTTCAAGGTTCCTAAGGTTGTTTGTACAGATTTATAGTAAGGTTTTACATAAATATGTACAGTTTCTGCAGGTTAGAAAGGATAAAGTGAAATCTAACTTCAAAATTATAAGCAAGGCTTTACAAATTATTATAAAAGCATCCTTTAGTAAGTCAATATGTAATACCTTGGTACCTTAAAATGATCAGTGTGTCCAGGGAAACTCTCATGGTCAAAAGTGCATTGAGTGCAATCACTGTTGTTTTGATTGGACTTGACTGAGGATTTCTCTTTCATTTCTTGGGAGATTGAGTATTTTCTGTTGGAATGTCTAGGTCACTGTATCCAGTCATTCTATACTATAAACTAAGAAACCTAGATCTATTTTCTAAAATACTTATGATTCTGGAGAAATAGAAATAATTTCTAGACTTTAGCATTGCTATAAAATATATGTAATGTGGATATAGTTGGTCGTGTAAAGACAATGAACCAATGGGAAAAATCACATTCATAAACCTACAAAAAAGTTTGCTACAAACCATCTTAGTAAAAAATCCATGTAAGCACAATGATCAGCATATACAAGTGATCATGGTATTTTTTCACAGCAGTAAAACCCTAAGACAAACAGCATAAGAGTAGTTAATATGCATTGTGCAATTGTGTAAAATTGTCAGAGGTACAACTTAATAAATTTAAAAAGAAATGGTGAAGAAAATACTCTTTACTTACAGCAATAAGGGATTTTGCATCCAAATTTAGCAAAAGAAAATAAATGAAGACTTTGAAAGGCACACCAGTAAACAGTAACTCTCCATAGAGGATATTTTTCTTTATGTCTTTAGAGAGAAGCAAGAAAAAGGGTAAAGAGTTCAAAACTGTATAGGAAAGGATTTAAAGAAGGAGGAAGAAATGGTCAGAGGGAATATTTATACCTAACTGAATATATATTCTTTTCAAATGTCCACAGAAAACACAGGCCCTGCATGCAGGCTAAAGAGTAGGTAAGTGTTGACATCCATGATGCATGCAGTGGGAAGGAGGATTTGCAGCATCAGTTAGATTGTCTCTATCACTGAAGCAGTCATGACAATTGATTTTTTTCTTCTGAAAATAATCTTCGAGATTTAATACATGCATAAGATGAAATATATACATCATTTTCTCCTTCAACTCAATAAAGATTTCCTCTCAACAGGCCCATTTTCCATCTTTGTGACTTTATTTTATAACCTGGTAAATCCAACTAGTGTTGCCTATAGGTTAACAGTTTACATAATCCAGTGGAAATTGGCAAGACTGTCAGTGGCCACACTACCAAAGAGGCATGCATCTCCTTTCTCCAGCAGCTATCAGCTGCCAATTCCTACTCAATTAATGGTGAGGATAGAGGCCCACACACATCCACAACATAACATTTAGAATTAGCCTTGGATTAGTAGTAACTTTCATACACAAGGATGTTAGTTAAAATACAAGTAAAAAGAAATATAATTGATATACTAAGAAAAATGTAAAACTGGAATTCTAAAAGCAATATCAACAAGGATGGCAGACAAAAACATTGGTGGAATAAAGAGAACCAAATATTAACAGTAAGAAATACAACTTGCAGTAAAGTAGACAAATAAAATGTCCAATGTATCAATACTTACTCCTGAAATAAATGGCCTAAAACAATAATTATAAAACAGTCTACCATAGTGGATCAAAAATAAGATCAACTATATGTTATCTAATAAGCAAGTCATACCGTATGAAGACATAGGTAAAAGTAAAGAAATGAAGAAAGATATACCATTGAAAATTCAGTCTAAACCACATAATTTTGACATGAAAAATTAGCAGGGACAAAGAGGTGTGCTATGGTATAAGAAAGGATTAAACACTCAAAAAGACATTTGAAAAACCCTTTRCTACAGATTTATATTCATTTATATTCATTCTCCCGTCCCTCTGTCCCTCTCTTGTTTCTCCCTATACCTGATCCTGACCCCAATTCCAGATCCCCTCTTCTAAACAGTTCCCTTTCTGCCTCTGCTCCTATGACTTTTTATTCTCCCTTCTAAGTGAGATTCAGGCATCCTTGATGGGGCCTTCCTTCTTGTTAAACTTCTTTGGGTCGCTGGGTTATATTATGGTGATCCTGTATTTTGTGGCTGATATCAGTTTATAAGTGAGCATCTGGCTTACCCCACCATAATTCTATTTCCTAGTTATATGCATTTGCCTCCAAAATTCATGATGTTCTCATTTATAGTAGCTGAATAGTATTCCATTGTGTAAACAAATCACATTTTCTGTATCCATTCTTCAGTTGGGTACATAAGATGAAATATAATGTCCACATCATTTTCCAGTTTCTGGCTATTACAAATAAAGCTGCTATGAACATAGGGAGGCATATATCCTTGTGGTATTGTGGAGAATCTTTTGGGTATATGCCCAGGAGCAGTATAGCTGGGCTTCAGGTAGAACTATTTCCAATTTTCTGAGAAACTGCTAGATTGATGTCCAGAGTGGTTGTATAAGTTTTCAATCTCACCAGGAATGGAGGAGTGTTCCTTTTTCTCCACATCCTTACCAGCATGTGCTGTGCCTTGAGTTCTCAATCTTTGCCGTTCTGATTGGTGTAAGGGAGAAGCTCAGGGTCAATTTGATTTGCATTTCCCTAATGACTAAGGATGTTGGACATTTCTTTAAGTGCTTCTTAGACATCTGAGATTCCTTTATTGAGAATTCTCTTTAGCTCTGTACTCTATTTAATTAGATTATGTGATATGTTGGAGTCTAACTTTTTGATTTCTTTATATATTTTGGATGCCCTTCGTAGGATGTAGGCTTAGAGAAGATTATTTTTTCCAAATCTTTAGATTGCAGTTTTAGCCTACTGACAGTGTCCTTTGCCTTTCTGAAACTTTTAAGTTTCATAGGATCCCATTTATTACTTCTTGACATTATTCCCTGAACCATTGTTGTTATGTTCAGGAAACTCTCCTGTAACAATATGATCAAGGCTACTTCCCACTTGCTCTTCTAYTAGATTTAATGTATCCAGGTTTATGCTGAGGTCCTTGAACCACTTGGATTTGAGTTTTGTCCAGGGTGAAAAATATAAATTTATTTGTATTCTTATACATTCAGACATTAAGTTAGACCAGCACCATTTATTGAAGAAGCTTTCTTTTTTCTATTGTATGGTTTTCACTTCTTTGTCCAAAATCAAGTGTCCATAGATTTGTGGATTTATTTCTGGGCCCTTTATTCAATTCTATTGATCAGCCTGTCTATTTCTATGCTAACACCATGCAGTTTTTTCACTATTGCTTTGTTGTACAGCTTGAGATCAGAGATAGTGATACCTGCACAAGTTCTTTTATTTTTCTAGATTGTTTCAGCTATCTTATGTTGTTGGTTTAGATTTTTCCAAACCTACTTTAATAACGGTTATCCAATGCTTTGACTCGCATTCTAGATCACTGCTCCTTTTCTGCCCAGGTTGGAAATAAAAGATGATAAATAGGACAAGGGCATGTGGACCTGCTTGCATGTAGTTCTTTGGGGGAAGATTCCAATCTCTGTTTTCAGGATACCAGTAGTCTAGTTCAGTAGGGTGATAATACCAAACATGAATCAGTAGAGGTGGCATGATCCAGCACAAACAGCCAGGCCTCCGCAGAACCTGCAAGAGGTCAGCGGGGAGCAATGAGAACAATCTGGGACACCAGAAGTTTTCTGCCATGCCTCTCTCAATGAAGTAAAGCATAATTGTCCTCTGAGAGGCACTGCCCAGCAGCTGACTGAAACTGATGCATGCACCTGTGTCCATTGGACTGAAGTTGGGGAATGATGGAAGAGTTGGGGGAAGGATTGAAAGCCTGGAAAGGGGTAGGAACTGTACAGGAAGAGCAATAGAGTCAACTAACCTGGATCCTTGGTAGCTCCCAGCCCCTGAGCAACTAATCAAAGAACATAATAGAGTTGGACTGAGGCCCCTGACACATTGGCCTATTTTTCTGGCCACAGTGGAAGAAAATATACCTAACCATACAGAGAATGATGCACCAGGGTGGGGTGAAACCAAAAGCTTACTCTACCCTCTCAAAGGAGAAAGGAAGGAGGATGAATGGAGGTACTATGTGAGGGAAAATTAGGAGAGGGACAGCATTAGGGATATAAATAAATAAATAAATAGATGAATAAATTAAATTAAATTAAATTAAAACAACAACAACAAAAGAAATATCCTAGAGAATTAACGCTAATATTTGTGGAAAATTTGAAACCTCTTTTCAAGTTTCTAGTATTTGGAATATGTATGACTCCCTTAAACTCATATGTCTGAATGCTTGGCCCATACAAAATGGCACTCTTTGGAAGTCTGTCTTTGTGGAGGGGGGTATGGCCTTGTTGAATAAATTATGTCACTATAGAGGCAGGCTTTGAGCTCTCCTCTGCTCAAGCTATATCAAGCGATATATTGGTATGGAGATAGAATCTCCTTCCTCTGATATATCAAGATGTAGAACTCTCAGCTAATCCAGCACCATGCCATTCTGCATGTTGCATGCTTTCAATCATGATGAAACTGTGAAACTATAATCCAGCCCCAATTAAATATTTTCCTTTATAAGAGGTTTTTTTTTAAACCCATATTTTCCAGGTATGTGGATAACAATGGCAATACATTGGATAAAATTATCAGAAGGAATAGACACAAAAGTTATTACAGTTGGAGAATTACACAACAGGGCACAAAATTAGCAAAGACCTAATTGAACAGACTAGTACAACAGTGTCAGTTATCCTCGGTGTATATATAACTGTACCAAACAATTGCTATTGATTTTAGATATAAAATGACACCAAAGGCTCATTAGTTGGAGGACTGAATACAACAACAGTATTCGGTTGATTAATAAAATAGAATAAGATAAGTAAAGATATCAAAGATGATTTATAGATAATATTAATAGGTAATATTTTAAGAAAATGATATTGCCAAATATTTTAAAATTAGTAAAAAGCAAGTATGGTTCAGAATGTAAAATATCTACAGATTTATGTAGCARAATAAAAATAATTGATATTTGAAATTATATAATAGAATATTATTTATCTGAATAATATTAGGCATGAAATGGAAATGTCTAAACATCACTTTAGTAGAATTTGTACATAATAATAAAAAAGAAAATAAAAAAATCTAGTGGGGGAAACTAAATTAGCTCTAAGAAAATTGGAGATCATCTCATCAAGTTATCTCTAAAGCATTTTTATAAGTCTACATGAAGAGTCCATAGACATATATTTGCTATTACAATGATAAAACAGAATCTCAGAGATTGTATCACTATAGCAAAGAAATAAAACTAAAAATGTATAGCTGGATCCTAAGTCACTTAGGAGGCAGAGGCAGGAGAATTGTCATAAGTTTATGAAGTACAGGGAAAGTTATAGGCCAATCAGAGCAGGTTAACAAGATTTTGTCTCAAACCAAACAAACACAAAATCAAACAAAAACTGGATGGGAAAGAGTAGTGGTAGGGAGTGGGAGGGAAGTAGAGAGGAAGGGAAAGAGAGGGAGGTTGGTTAGGTAGGTTCATAGGGAAGTAAGGATTTCTGGGAATGAGAAACATGACCAAAATATGTTGGATGGAAATGAATAAATGTTTAAAATAAAATAAATTAATTATGAAATTATTGTAGTTACAAAAGAATATTCAAATTTATCAACTGAACAAATAGAAAACTTAGAAGCAAACTTATGCCCATATGTTCTGCTAATCTTTGACAACAGAGAAAAGGCAATCAATGATTGAGTGTGGAAATTTTCTAGACTCTAAAAGGCTACATAATGTGTAATTACAATTATTTATTACTAGCTCACAGGGAATTTAAACATGGCATTGATATAACACATGCTATAAATCAAAAGAGTAACAACCCAGGTGGTACATTTGGTGACTTTACGATTTTTCCTAAATACGAATTCTCACATTCTTTCCCTTCATTGCTTTCCTGTGCTTTCTTTTTCTAGAAAATACATAACAGAAAACACACACACACTTTACAAATTTTAACACTTGGAATGTGTGTATACAAACATTGATAAATATTCTTTCCCTTGACATTTTGATCCGAACTTACAATGTAAGTCATGTATTCAAATAATATGATTTGACATATTGCATTGGGAATCATGATAACAACGGGTGATATGGTAACCACACTGGAGTGTGAGTTGGCATAAAGACAGCAACAAATTGGCATTTGTTTTGCAGTAGCCCTGAGTGATAGTCTTATTTCCATATATTCAAATGTACTTTGCCAGAAGGTTGCTGTCATAAAGTTGGTTGTAGTATTTCACATCACGTCTCCTATTCTCTACTTTACTTTGGAAACTTAAATGGGAGATGAGATCTCTTTAGATCTTGGATTTGCTAAGCAAAGAAAGGTATGTATATCTTCAGCAACTTCTACAGTAAATATATCTAATAAATATATGTAAAAGGAATAAACTACTCTTCAAGTAATGTTTTATTGGATATTACATTTTTGCTTTTAATTATATCAATAGTTAATAAGGCATGATGTCAATAGCAATGAGTTCCTCCAGTCTCAGATGCCATTCAGAGAATTAGATTCCCCAATAGACACTTGCATCTACTCTGCAATCCTGTTTGCAAACCAGATCTAAAAATATAGGTTAACTATCATAAATTGACAATAATAGTCCCAAAGACTTTCAGCATTTCAGTGGTTCTTCCAATCCTCATTAAATATTTAAAATAACATTTTGATAATAAATTCATCAGATCGTGGTGTTTAGTTGGTCCTAGTTTTATGTTTTATTTTGTCTTGCATTATTAAAAACTTCTACTGTCACTGAAGAGCTGGCTCAGATGAAGTAGGGAGGATGTTACTAAAGTTTTGAGATCATTTTAACTTATTGTATTTTCATCTTAGATATACGACTTCAAATTATCTAAACCTCTTGCCTCTAAACAACTTAGTTCAATAAATTATTGCAAAACGATTACATCTACAATACCACACAGAAACAGCAAAATGATTACATCTACAATACCACACAGAAACTAACAGTAAAATGTGATAGCTATAATAATATCATTAGGAAAGAATTCATTTTTCTGTAATTTATTATTACCTAGAGCTCTCTTATAACCAGATAAATGAATTACTCTGGTAGTCTGGATTCTCCAAATTCTACTGATGTGTCTGAAGTTATATTGGATTTGTATCACAATTGTTTAACAAAAAATATTAATGGGTTTGATGCAAAGATTTAATATGGTTTATTTCATTCAAATATTGTGATTTGGTTTAAGGAAAGACTTTTCGTGTCTAAAATTTTGTGACTTTTAAATAGGTTTTGAGATATATTATTACAAACTTCATAATATGGGACACTACAAAGAAATAATGTTAAATGTGGATTTATAGACAATTATCAAGTTCCTCGTGAACAAACGAACAAAACTGAATGTTAGCTCTTGGTCTTCAATACATAAAAGGTGATTATCCTCTTAAGCAGTCACTAAGATGATGATAAAATGGTGTGGTTTTCTTATGTTTTCTTTCTTGTGCTATTGTGAATATAAGGTATAAATGTAGGAACCCACACTTTTTAGTGTGTTGATGAGTATGGGCCCTTGGGCAACAATGTGAGTGTATGACGATTACCTTTCCATCTTGTTTGAGACACTCTTTGTTATTATCTCAATTATTTTTTAGATTATAGTATAATCATGCCATTTACCCATTCACTACCTTTTTCCCAAATGCTTCCATGTATAATTCCTTGCTTTAAAAAAAACACTGCCTTCTATATTACTATTTATTATTATTATTATTATTATTATTAGTAGTAGTAGTAGTAGTAGTAGTAGTAGTAGTAGTAGTAGTAGTAGTAGTAGTAGCAGTAGTAATAGTATTTACAATCCAGTCATTGTCCCCCATCATGGCCCCCTCCCACAGTTCCTCATTTGATTTCTTCTCCAACCTCTCTCTGAGAAGATGYTCTATGCCATCAGGACTCTCCCCTTACTGAGGCCTCAATTCTTTCCAGAATTTGGCATGTCTTCTCCCACTGATACCAGACCAGGCAGTCCCCTGTTATATAAGGGTGAGGAGCTTCAGACCAGGTCCTGTATGCTGCCTGGTTGGCAACTCTGTGCCTGGGAGCTCCTAGAGGTCTAGGTTAGTTAACACTGCAGGCCTTTTTATGGTGTCACCCTCACCATTCAGCTTCTTCTGTCTTTCACCTAATTCAGTCATAGGGGTCCCAGACTTCAACCCAATGGTTGGATGCGTAAATATCTGCTTCTGTCTATGTCAGCTGCAGGTTGGACCTCTCAGGGGACAGCCATGCTAGGTTCCTGTTACTAAATACACCATAGCATCAGTAATAGTGTCAAACACTCAATGAGATGGATCACAAGTTGGGCCACCACTGGACTGCCTTTCCCTCAGTCTTTTTCCCATTTCTATCCCTATGAACATAGTGGAGCACAAGTCCTTATTGTATGGTGGAACATAATTTAGGTATATGCCCAGGAGCAATATAGCTGGGTCTTCAGTTAAAACTATTTCCAATTTTTCTAAGAAACCTCCAGATTGATTTCCAGAATGCTTGTACCAGTTTGCAATCTCACTGGCAATGTGGAAGTAGTCCTCTTTCTCCACATCCTCCCCAGCATGTGCTGCCACCTGAATTTTTATTTATTTATTTATTTTTATTGGATATATTCTTTATTTATATTTCATTTCCCTTTTTCTGGTTTCCCCGCCCCCCAGATGTCCCATATATCTTTTTCCCTCCCCCAGTTCCCCCATTCACCCCTTCCCACTTCCTTGTTCTGGTATTACCCTGCACTGTTGCATTTGGGCCTTTCCAGAACCTGGGTCCACTTTTTCTTTCTTGTCGGAGAGCATTTGATAGGTTTGATATTCGACAAAGGAGCTGAAACATCCAGTGGAAAAAAGATAGCCTTTTCAACAAATGGTGTTGGCTCAACTGGAGGTCAACATGCAGAAGAAAGAAAATTGATCCATTCTTATCTCCTTGTACTAA